>JAACNH010000015.1:226035-441169 GCA_019447015.1 Hymenochirus boettgeri | reverse complement strand
ATTACAGTCCCCGCTATAAGGACTAGGATTCTCTATAGTAAATACAGAGTGAATATTCCTCATTTATACCCTTCATATTATTACAGTCTCACGCGATAAGGACTAGGTTTCTCTAGAGTAAATACAGAGTGAATATTCCTCATTTATAACCCTTTAATTATTACAGTCCTCTATAAGGACTAGGATTCTCTATAGGTATACAGAGTGAATATCCTCATTTATACCCTTCATATTATTATGTCCTGCTATAAGGACTAGGATTCTCTATAGTATACAGAGTGAATATTCCTCATTATACCCTTCATATTATTACAGTCCCGCTATAAGGACATAGGATTCTCTATAGTAATACGAGTGAAATTTCCTCATTTATACCCTTCATTATTACAGTCCCTATAGAGGACTAGGATTCTCTTAGTGTATACACAGAGTGAATATCCTCATTTATACCCTTCATATTATTACAGTCCTGCTATAAGGACTGGATTCTCTATAGTGGATACAGAGTGACATATTTCTTGATACCCTCAATTATTACAGTCCCTGCTATAAGGGACTAGGATTCTCATAGTGTATACAGAGTGAATATTCCTCATTTTTACCCTTCATATTATACAGTCCCTGCTATAAGGACTAGGATTCTCTAAGTGTATACAGAGTGAATATTCTCATTTATACCTTCATATTATTACAGTCCCTGCTATAAAAGACAGGATTCTCTATAGTGTATACAGAGTGAATATTCCTCATTTATACCCTTCATATTATACGTCCCCGCTATAGGACAGGATTCTCTCTAGTATACAGAGTGATATCCTCATTTATACCCTTCAATATATTACAGTCCCTGTATAAGGAATAGGATTCTTATAGTGTAATACAGAGTGAAAAATCCCTTTATACCCATCATATTATTACAGTCCCTGCTATAAGGACTAGGATTCTCTATAGTGTATACAGAGTGAAATTCCTCATTTATACCCTCATATTATACAGTCCGGTATAAGGACTAGGATTTCTCTATATGGTAATACAGAGTGAATATTCTCATTTATACCCTTCATATTATTACAGTCCCCGCTATAAGGACTAGGATTCTCTATAGTGTATACAGAGTGAATATTCCTCATTTATACCCTTCATATTATTACAGTCCCTGCTATAAGGACTAGGATTCTCTATAGTGTATACAGAGTGAATATCCCTCATTTATACCCTTCATATTATTACAGTCACTACTATCAGTGCTAGGATTCTCTTAGTGGTAATACCAGAGTGAATTCCTCATTGATACCCTTCATTTATAGTCCCCCGCTATAGAGACTGAGGATTCTCTATAGTGTTACAGAGTGAATATTCCTCATTTATACCCTCATATTATTACAGTCCCTGCTATAAGGACTAGGATTCTCTATAGTGTATACAGAGTGAATATCCCTCATATTAAAATACACCTATAATCCAGAATCAAATAATACAGTCATTACTATATACGCGTAGATCGGATTCTCTATAACAGTGGAGGCTATAAAGGGGGGGGTAAAAAAAAAAATACAAAAAAAGAAACATTTATCACCTTGGCCTTTTCGGCATCCTCTACAACCATCTTAACCCCATTATTTAATGGTCCCATGTTCTCAGTCCTCATCTTTTTACTATTGATGTATTTAAAAAACATTGTCTGAGTCTCAGCCAATCACAAATGCGGCTGCTGGTCTGGCCCCTTTTTGGGGATGGAGATACCGTTTAACTATTATATCCATGAGTGAACCAGAAAGCAGCGAGATTGGTAACCGAACACCAGGCAGTATTTCAAGTTAGGCTTATATCACTCAGGTTTATTACTATTGAAGTTTTAGAGTTTCAGAGGTGATTTAACTATTTCCAGTTTTTCATTTGAGGGTTTGAGTTGCCCTTTAAAAAAAAATTTTTTATTAGTGTGCTTTTATTTTGAAATTGTAGAAATGATATTTAAAAAATTGTGTTTGCATCAAAAGAACTCAGTGTAAGAGTATGTTTTGATTGGCAGTATGTAATCAAGAGAACTGACATGCACCACAAGCTGATTTTTGGCACATGATATGGGGATGCTCAATATCTTTCTATTCCATTTCTGGAATAGAATCGTATCTATATTGACTGAAATCATAAGTTTCCCAATTCCACTTGATCCCAAGCTATATCTTTTTGGAATAACTGACGCTGACATAGGGTCATCAGTAGTGTCTCTATTACTTAAAGAACTACTGTTCTACACCAGACGTAGTGTGGTGCTTCTCTGGATGTCTCCACGAGCCCCCAAAATACTCAAATGGAAAGACATGGTTATGCAGGTAACCCCTTACATGAAATTATTCTACCAGGGCAGATGATTCAACCTAACATAATAATTTCATACCTACACTGTATATATATATATGATATCCTATATCAACACAGTCAAAATCACAATATAATTTCACTGTGAACTGAAAAGTGCCTTAACAAAATAGACAAAAAGATATGCTCTACTATCAACAAGAATACTTCCCCTTTCCTCTCCCCCCCCCCTTCCCTTCTGGTTTAAAAAAGTTGATGTTAAACCTTTTTATACCCTTTTTACTTTTCTTTGTATACTGTATAACATTTGCCAAGCATAATGTACAATATTGTGTATAAAGGAACTGATACATGTATTTGTGATATACAACACTGCTATATCTGTTCTGTTTGATTATATGAATAAACGAGTTTACAAAAAAAATCAAGAGAATGGTAACCAGGTTTGATTATGTGGGAGACATCAGTGTCGTAACTAGGAATCACTGTGCCCCCAGCAAAACAGCCATATCTCCCATTAGTCCCACAAAAAGTTTTGTGTCTCCTTCCAAAACTGTGTAGGAATTACAGTATGAGAAAAAGTTGAAATAAAGAGAAGAAGAAGAAAATTAATAAGAGAAAGAATTTGACTTTTTCAACCTAATTTAATAAAAACTTTAAAAATCCAAAATTTCTGGCTAAAAATGATTGTCACAATAATTTATTTAAAGAACTGTGGTCTCCAAACAAGTTTGAGTTTAAATGAAAGGCCATTTTCCTACCTTTAAAATGAGCCATCAACCACCTCACTATGTGCTCCACAGCCCAGGATATACAAAAATGACTGACCAGAAAGTTAATGGGTAGGAGGCTGACTTGTGACATTCCTGAGGCTTCTCCTGCACAGTGCCGCTGGTGAGCACAGCCTCAGACTCCATCAGTGTGTGAGGGAGACAGGAAGTCCCTCCTCCTCTCTGCTGTGTGAAGTCTACAGCCCTTCTCTTTCACTATGAGTTCTCACTTAAAAGGCTTTTTCCACAGAGTTTTCTGTAGGGGGGTCTGTCTAAGCCCCAAGTGGGTGGGGCTTAGACATCCACAGGTGGATGGGGCTTAGGTGCCCACGAGTGGGCAGGGTTTAGGCACCCACAGGTGGGCAGGGCCACGTGGGGCTGTAAGAGAATCGGCCAAGGGGGCCTGCAACTGGAGGGACCATGGAATCCATGAGTGGGAGTGACCAGGGGGGGAAGTGCAGGGGACCTGGTGATGCTGCTGCCTTATCACACACAAAAATGTAAATCAAAACTATGCTAAATAAACAATGAAAATACATTGCAAAAATTCTCAGGAGAGCAATTCCTATCAATTTACCTAAAGTCATTTTTGGACAACAGTTCCCCTTTAAGGTGAAATAGTTAATGAATTTCTGTCTAGTCTAGTCTATTCTGGAATGACAGTATCTGACCACATGGGATTAAAGACCAGAAGGAATTCTATTCCACATAGAACTCACATTACATCATCGTTATATGTTCCAGTAGTTTTACGCAGTTGTGATTGGTTAATAATATTCTTAAATGCAATAGGAACAGGATAAAAATCCCAGGCAAAGACATTGTCACTGAGAAGATTGCAGCTGTGTCTGCTTCTTACTCCATATTACCATTGCACGGTGAGTCTATCTATCTGCCTTAGAGATCAATTCCTGGGAATGTAACAATTTCTTCCTTCCTTGATATTGTTTCATCTCTACTAATTCAACGTACCTACAAGTACAGAATCTTCTAGAGCTTTACTATGTAACAGGCGAGAGGAATTCCATTACATGTCAACATCTGCTAAATGTCTTCTCCTATGTCAGAGCTGTTTTTTTATAGAATTTTACATAACAGTTGCAAAGATAAAAATAAAATCAGCAAAACAAGCAATTGTAGGTACAATGGTGGTGAATGTTCTCCTATGTGTTTGTCTGCTCTGCCTTTACTAAACAGATGTATCTGGTCTACAGATCTGATATTTTAGAATTACCTACAGTCCTGTAAGGTCCCATCTACCTTAACATAGAAATCTACCTATGTTATTGTTTGAATGTTAGGGGTAGGGGAATGTTAGGGGAACATTTCTCACACCACTATACCTACTATTGGTTTTGATGATATTTTTTTTTCTTTCCAACTGTTATGGAAAATTCTGTTTAAAACTCTACAGCTCCGACATAGGAGAACAAGTATATTTCTATTTAGCAAAGCTTTATTAACTTTTATATGCAGCATGGTGGCTCAGTGGTTAGCTGTGGTGCCTTGCAGAGTCCAGGGTTCAATATCCAAGGATTACCTCCCCTCATGTATAAAGACATATCAATAGGTAGCATTTGTGATAGAATATTTAGATATTAAGCTCTTTAGGAAAGGACTTGATGTCAAACAATAAGTTAAAGCCCCGTGCAATATGTTTAGTATGGTAAAATAAAACAAACCACAATACATTGTAATACTACAAATAAAGTAATAGTAAGGTTGGCTGACAATATTGCAAGTCTTACAGTGAACCCTGTACATTAGGCTCTAAAATAAATCTCCTTGTAATACCTTATAAGCAGATAGATGTTCTTAAAAAAAAAAACGAACAAGGAGAAATAAATGTCTATTAAATGAACAGACTCTTTCACATTGTATGTTCTCTGTCCATAAAAACTGCTTCATTGTCTGGTCAAGAGCTCAATAGAGGAAAATATTTCAAGTCAATAAGTAGAGGTCAGTCTATAATGCAGCAATGCATTGGTGACATACAATGGATGCAATCTGTTTTCTTTATACATTTTGTTTTTGTTTTTTTTACTGTAGGCTTCTATTGTCCTTTATAAAAGAAAAAGGTTTTAGTTTAATGTTTACTTTCTTCCGATAAAAATTAAAGGTCTCCCCTGTAGAAAGTATTTTAAAAATGGGCGTTTAGAGACATTTAGTACTGAAATCACTGTAAAATAAAAGGAAAGCTCGGGGGGGATTTTTGAATGAAACTTAATATTATAAAAATTATTAAAAATCTAATTTCTTTCATTACACATACATAGACAATATACAGAAATTGAAATGCTGATGATTGTTTAATTTTAAAAGTTTATTACTCTACCTTTCCTTAGGAGATGGAACATCAAGAGCAAAAAATGCAAAATTCCACTACTGTTTCTCATCCTTTAGTGATGACTTTGACCTTTGGTGAGATGACATCCATTAAATATCTCTATTGTGTCTTTGTTTTAGTTGGTTATGTTCTAATTAATCTAGCCAATAGCACAGTTATTGCTGTAATCCATTTGTGTGAAACGCTACAGAAACCAATGTACATCTTCATTTCTACACTGTGTTTCAATGGACTCTATGGTAGTTTTGCCTTTTACCCAAGTCTCTTTATAAACCTTCTTTACAAAGCCCAAACCATCTCCTATGTTGGTTGCATTTTACAAGTCTTTACAATACATACTTATGGAGCAAATGAGATGACCATTCTCACGGTGATGGGGTTTGATCGGTACGTGAGTATCTGTAACCCTCTGAGATATAACACCATCATGTCTATGAACACTGTCTACAAACTGATTGCTGGGGCTTGGCTGTATTCATTCTTTTTGACAATTATACACATTATACTGACCATCAGACTCCCATTGTGTGACTCGGTCATCCTAAAGATCTACTGTGATAACTGGTCAGTTGTGAGACTCTCCTGTGTTGATACGACTGTGAATAATATATATGGTATTTTTATTATTGTTGCCATTATGGTGATAATGCCACTGTTGGTCTTCATCTCCTATGTTGAAATTCTAAGAGTGTGTGCAAGATCTTCAAAGGACTTCAGATCCAAAGCCTTGCAGACCTGTGCTCCTCACCTCATCTCCATCACAAACTATCTCGTTGACGTGCTCTTTGAATTGACCCTGTACAGATTAACACCTACAAACCTCCCTTACACCCTCAGGGTATTTATGTCAGTAAATTTTCTTGTGGTACCTCCAATTCTTAATCCTCTGGTATATGGGTTTAAAATACGGGAAATTAGAATTAAAATGGCCAAACTCCTTTTAAGAAAATTGTGTCAATAACTCTCAAATATCAAACCCAGTGGTGCAGGAATAAGAAACCTCCTCAATAAGAAAAATAGGACTCATTTATGGAATTATAAGAATTGAGGGAAACATGTTCTTTTGTAATATACAATAATATAAGTGTGTATGGTCTACCTTTATTTATTTGGGATATAGAGAGGGGATGAATAAATAGATCCTCAATTCCAAGTGTGTTTAGGTCATATCTGTTTAATATAGACAACACAGTGAATACATTACATGAGCCAGTGTTTGTCTTTATACACATACACACATTCTACATTACTATATTTTAATTCTTAATTGATGAACCTCCTATTGGGTTTTACTACCCAATGCACCTAGGGTCAGACATCGTATCTCATAACAGTAGGTCGGGAGTTCCCAACTTCTTAAGATTGTCATCAAATCTAGCAGCGCCACTGGAGGCAACCAGGGTTGTGGAGAAAGGGAGATGAATTTGATGTGGAGACAGGGAGCAGAATAATGTCCCTTGCTGTCCTCTAAAGAAACTCTTATCAACTCACCACACTGACTTGTATCATAATAAACTAAAGATTTTAAAATATGATTGGGAAAAGCCATTTGTTTTGCTGTTCGCTGTGAAATATGTGGCAGAAAAGTAAGCAAAGTATTTATAAAGAAGCAAAAAGTTAATTTGCCACAAAAAATTAGGGGCATGGCTTGACATGGAGATGGACGGAAGCATATGAATGGAGCTCCTCCACTCTATTTCCTTATACTAGTTTATAATTCATCCAATCTGTATATAAAATCTATTTGTTTTTCACCCCAAGGACTTACAAATACAAGATGACCAAAAAAGGTAATAAAAAAGCTGCTGTAAAATAGGTTACCTCTTACTATGAATAGGAACATTGCGTATTATCTGACCAGGATGGAGTTCCTGTGGACCGTCTATATGTTTCCATGGGTATGGACATCGTTTTGGTGAAATACAATGACAACCCGGGCATGGATCGTGTGAGTTTACCTTAATTTAATTTCCTGGGGCCATCATCAGGATTAAAGTGGATTCTTTTAACACCTGACTCTTTGGTTTTGGTTTTATGAATTGGATCTATGTTTGGAAATACAAATATAAGTATAAACTCGGAGAGTATACTTACTGAACTGATGGATAATCAGTGGTGACTAGAGATGTCCGAACTTCGCAAAATCCGGTCCGCTCGAGGATTCGCGAATTTTCAAAAAAATTCAAAAATCTGCGAGCGGACCCATTAAAACCTATTAAAATTCGAAAATACGAGGATTCTTCTAAAATACAAGGATTCTGCGAAAATGCGAAATCTGCGATTTCTCATATTTTCCCATATTTTCAAAAATACGAGAAATCCCCGTAATTTCGAAAATTTTCGAAAATACTAGATATCCTCGTAATTTCTAAAATTTTCAAAAACGTGGTTCGGAAAAGTCCGGAAGGCGGAAAACCGGAAAATCCGCGATATCCGCCGTTCGCGAACGAGGTAAATCCGCCTCGGATCCGAACCCAGGCCATCACTAGTGGTGACCACACTGGTTTATTAATAATACTTACCATCGGAGTGATGGGCCTGACATCTATGTGGTCAGATTGAAGCCCAATGTTGTGTCTGAAAATATATATATGGACCTAATATAGTATGAAGATGTGCTCGCTATGGACTATGGGAACTTAAATAAAAAATAAATAGCCAAGGGCGATTCTGGTTAATGAGTAACATCCTTTGAAGTTGTATATATCTGATAAAAGGATTGCCTAAAAAGATTGTCTGATAAGAAAATGAATTAGCTTAATGTACTGTTGCATAGATAATTTCATATGTGTGCCTATTGTACCATATTTATCCCATGGTTATTACCTTTTAGTTTGCAGTGAAAAGGGGGAAGAGTTTCTTTGCGTACATATACATGTTAGGCATATTATAAGACTTGTTGATATTTACTTGTAGGTACAATAACTTTAGTAGTTTGCAATTTAACCGGAAGTGCAGGCTGTTTATTTATTTATGTACTTCTGAGGTTCTTAGTGCTTTGCCCACTTCATTCTATTATGTTTTGCCCATATCTAAGATGGCTGCACAGGCTAATGATATGCTCCTCTTCCCATTAAGATATTGTGTGACTTGGCAGACCTGGAAGTTCCGGTTCCTGGGTTACGCTAATGATGTAGGAAGGTACTAGAGGGCAATATAAGCTGCACACAAAGGGTATGACACCACTTCTGCTGTTGAGAAAGTCCCCGTGTTGGATGAAACGCGTCCAGCTTGTTTAAGACTTTTAGACTGCTCCTGTGTCTCTCTTTGACCGTTGGATGGGCTGTAAGGGCTAAGTATCTTATCATGGCTTTGTGCCTTGTAAATTTGATCACCAGTCTATGATCTTCCCCTGCCTCCATGCCTCCATAGGATATGGTGTAGATATTCAGTGTCAGATAGCAAGTGATTAACTGATTATTTGATTCTAACACTATCAGGGTTATCCAATAAAAGTTCATATCATTTCAAATGGTGCTAAATTTGCCCCAACCAATCAGATCTTATTTAACATTTGAAAGCTAACATCTGATTGGTTGGGGCAAATTTAGCACCATTTTAAACAATAAGAACTTTTATTGAATAACCGTGTTCATATATTGTGCTGCTATTTACCCATACCAGGGATTATTTTCACACTGTGCTGCTATTCATTAGTATATGTTGCATGTGAGTGAGTGTATGATATACTGGTATATCAGCTAACCTGTCTGTCTAAATTTAGATTATGATATTGGTCAAGAGTGTTCACAGGATGTGTTTTTAACTGTGTTTTTTGTGCATTTGCTTTTTTGCCTAAACTGGCAGCCTATATGTATGTAATAGAAAGATAGGATTTTTATACCACACAATTAATGATGGTTTCTCATTTTTCAAATTATATATAAGGGTGTGCCCTTAGTAACACCACAGCTTGTTTTTAAAATAAATAAAAGATGGCGCGCATATCCCTCCACTCAGGACGAAAGTGAGCCAGTCCCATAATCTGAGTCTTTAACTCCCTGCAAACAAAACAAAAAACAAAAATCTATGATGACTGATCATTTCCTCATTAATACAAGATATTAAAAAAGATATCACTAGCATACGAGAATGTACAGATCATTTAGAAATCCCATTTGATGAGTTTGCAGAGTCCTATAATGAACTTGTAGACTCACACAATGAGTGTGTGACAATGTGACAGAACTACAAACTGAACTTACAGACTTTTTCTAATGACAACTTAATGGAATATGTAATTGACCTGTTTAAAATTTTACCCCCAGAAGCAACAGAGATAGATCTTGTGATAGATCAAATTCACAGAATTTCCAAACCTAAAAATGCCTCAAGTGATTCCATTTCTTTCCAATCAAAAGCAAATGAATGTCTCCAATAAGGCGAAATCCCTGTAAAATACCAGACTTAGCACCTGCGACTATACTACAAGGAAAACAATTTATGGATATAACTGTCATTCTGGGAGAAAAAGGCATTTGTTACCAATTGGGATTCCCACTGAGCAATGTTCCTCTAAGCGCAAATTGGCTGTGTGCGCAGAAATATATTTCAGCTTAGAGGAAACGCTGCCACTGAGACTTATCTCTAGAATGAATACACAGGGTTATTCAATAAAAGTTCTTCAGGGTTATTCAATAAAAGTTCTTATCATTTAAAATGGTGCTAATTTTGCCCCAACCAATCAGATCTTAGCTTTCAAATGTTAAATAAGATCTGATTGGTTGGGGCAAAATTAGCACCATTTTTAACGATAAGCAGGGAGATTCAATAAAAGTTCTTATCGTTTAAAATGGTGCTAATTTTGCCCCAACCAATCAGATGTTAGCTTGCAAATGTTAAATAAGATCTGATTGGTTGGGGCAAAATTAGCACCATTTTTAACGATAAGAACTTTTATTAAATCTCCCTGCTTATCATTAAAACGGTGCTAATTTTGCCCCAACCAATCAGATGTTAGCTTACAAATGTTAAATAAGATCTGATTGGTTGGGGCAAAATTAGCACCATTTTTAACGATAAGAACTTTTATTGAATCTCCCTGATAATATATTAATAACCACGCAAACCCTATTCCTCGGGGTGACATTTAAAATGACTTTTCTATATGTGTAGATATACATGCTTTGTTTTTTTTCCAAATGGAGGTAAGGGGGAGATTGGGAGGGGATGATACGGAGGATAAGAGAAATTGTAACCCTAAATATACTAGATATATAATAATATATTATTATCCCACAATATATGGTCACGGGTGATCCAAAGTAAAGTAACATAGGATTATAGAAGAAATGAATAAGACCATAATTTATCCATTGTGAAATGACATTGGATTAGATTACTCCAAACACAGAGGATTAAAAGACATAAATTGAGATATTTATGATTTCATATAAATATTTACAAAACATGATAAAACAGATGATTAACATAGGACGTGTCTTAAAATAATTAAAGGCAATACCCCTACATTATAAAATAAGGTTGATATCTAATCATTGTGATATAAAGTGTTATAACATAAGATATATCACAGAATATAGTATAACAATGCTTTATCACCAATAAAGATCTAACTTGTACATGGTGAAATAGTATAAGCATGACCTGTATGTGAAATAACACACAGCCTATTATAAAATAGGATCCAGAAAGTGTTTTTAGGTACGAAGTGACATTGTTGTTTTGCTGTTTTGCCAATGTGATGTTTTTTGCTTACTATGTTATACAGAGAGAACATGTCATACGCAGTATGGGGGAAAAAAGCAAGTTTGAAATTGATCTAGATGGATAATGTGAAGTAATATCTAACGTGAGGATATAAGTTGGGACAATATCCCTATTGTCTAACACAGGAATTGAATAACACATTGTATGTAAAACAACATAGTCTATTACAAAATGTCACACTGATTATATGATGTACAAAATTTAGCCCCCAAATCTAATGACATAATCACTTTATATGAAGTTACATATTGTATATCAGAAAATATCATATCGGAATTCTGCTAAAAATCTTTTAGTCTAATCTAATAAATAAGGTCATAAGTCAATAAGTAACATGTGATTTAACTGACCTAAATACTATCAGGGAGATTCAATAAAAGTTCTTATGGTTTAAAATGGTGCTAATTTTGCCCCAACCAATCAGATCTTATTTAACATTTGAAAGCTAACATCTGATTGGTTGGGGCAAAATTAGCACCATTTTAAACCATAAGAACTTTTATTGAATAACCCTGTATGTGAAGTAATATACAGTATACTATAAAATATGATTCAGAAAGTGCCAATGGGTGGGTTTTTCCCCCCTCATAAAATGGAGACATGTCTTACACAATATGAAAAAATAAGGGCTCAAGATGGTGTATGTGAAGAAACACAAGAAATGTCTTGATATGTGGTAAAAGGAAATGCTCCTGATACTGTATCTTGGTAATATGGGAATTAAATGATACCAATACTATATGTGAAGTAACAAGTATATCATAAATTATCATATGAGAAAAAGGTAATAAAAATCTAGTCCCCTAAATAAATCTCTTCATATCATAAAACATGGCCAGACCGCAGTCCCTGTAAAGTGCTGGAGTAATAGTAAAAGTCCGGAGTAAGTTCTTAAACCCAGTGACTCCCAATTCCTTAAAGGCGCTATGCAGAGGACACATCAAGTTTGATTCACTGCCGAAGTCCTTAAAGTTCCTGCTGTGTCCTTATGGCTCCTGTCACACCCGGTCTGTCATCCAGACTCCAGCAAACAACTGAAAGGCCGATTGGTTTCACTCCATTACCACCACCAGAATCAAACACACCGACATGCGTTTTGTCACCACCACATGACTTCATCAGGGCGTTCCACTTAGAGAAAGAGGTTGGGTTTAAATACACAGATTCCTCCTCTTAAGGGTCGCAACTGATATGTAACTATTTCTCATGTTGCCGTCCCTCTACCTCAACTAATAGATACATATATTACTTTGTTCCTTCCTTTGAGCACACATCACATACTGTCAATTTCTGTTTCAACCATAGGATATAAATACAAAATTACAAATAAACATATATACAATTATGTCTTTAATACAGCTGCTGTGTTGGGGCCAAATTAGTATGAGTCATAGTCATACCTTCTATCCTAATTATTATGCACTCAGACCCATATAATCTAACTACTACATTATATTTGAGATAGCTCTAGTAATGGCACAGTTCGCAGGCCATCACAGTTATAGCCTTTAAACATCTTGATCAAGCACAGTTTATGAGCAAAAAGATGGAGGTCTTTTATTACTTCAAAATGATTAATGTTCTGTTCGGGAGCAAAGGACAACCCTCTAGTAGTGATGACCCAGTTCGCTGATCCGAACCCGGATCCGCGGCGGATTTACCTCATTCGCGAATGGCGGATATCGTGGATTCTCCGGTTTTCCGCCTTCCAAACTTTTCCGAACAGCGTTTTTGAAAATTTTCGAAATTACGAGGATTTCTCGTAATTTCGGAAATACGGGAAGAATCTTTCATTTTAATAGGTTTTAATGGGTCCGCTCGCGGATTTTCGAATTTTTTCGAAAATTTGCGGATCCTCGAGCGGACCGGATTTTGCGAAGTTCGGACATCTCTACCCTCTAGCTAGCAATCTATCCGTGGCAGTGTCCCATTTTTCTCCTGTCAAATTAATCACTTTCAAATCCTCCGCTTCAAATTCCTCCTGCTCCTGTTCTCCTTTTTCCTGTTGAAGCCCCATTTCTCTCTGTCACTCAAACAAGGAGGGGAGGGGCTTCTTCCACTTTTTCCCCACCCCTCCTCGTTTTTCTAAAGGGGGATTTAATAAAGACTTTTTTCCCTCTCTCTACTCCTGATTCCCCTTCCTCTTCATTTGATAAACCTGTCCTGTAGCATAATCATTTTTGCCCCTCTGAAATTATTTGATCTTACGTCCCTTAATTTATTTTTGCTTACCATCTATTTCTTTCCTAAACCTTTCATTAAAGGACGTTTACTATTACACCGGGGGGGGGGGTAGGTTACTATTACTTCAGCACTTTACAGGGACTGTGGTCTGGCCATGACACAACTGGTTTATTTGTTTTTAAATGCTTTTAAAGTTTGTGTTGGAGGGGGGGTTGGCACTCATGTTTATGAATAAAGCTATTATGTTTGTTACTAATTTCGAGATGTCTTCTCACTGAGACCTAAGCAATGTTCACCTTATTTGTTGTTTAAGGTTTAAACAAATGTTCAAAACATTCTCACATAAAATAATTTATAAATATTTCTCAAATCCAATTTTATCCCACCTACAAAACAAACTAACAAAAATAATATATTCATCCCCCTTCATAAATAGTATAAATAATACCCTCCAAAAATACAATGGTTATACAAATCCAAACTTATAATGTCAAAGACCGAAATTCTCCATTCAAAAGATACTCTCTATGGAAAGAATCTATACTAAATAAAACAGATATATTTTGCGTTCACGCACCTTACTCCTAAAACAGAATCTTCTTCATCATAAAAAGTTTCCTACTATCACTAAAGCAGATATATCATTTTAAATTGCACAATACTGTAAATAACAACCCATATACAATAGTCAAGAAATGCTAATTGCTACCATTAATCCCAATACTTAAACCAAACAACGATGAAAATAAAATACAAAATTTCAGATCTATATCTTTATTAAATACAGATATAAAAACATTTTCAAATATAATTGCTAATAGAATTCAGTCATACTTCCCTCAATTAATTTAACCTGATCAGGTAGGACAACCAGGAGATAATACAACAAGATTCATCGTCGCATTAAATGGACATACCTTGAGTCCAGTTTAAATAAATGTAATATTACAGGCTGGATTAAAGACACTATCTTAACCCTATACTCTAACCCTACTGCTATGGTCCTTATATCTAATATGATTTTGGATCCTCAAACTATGGCTCTCCAGATGTTTTGAAACTACAACTCCCAGTATTCCTCAACTACATAGGAAAGCCTATGAATGCTGGGAGTTGTTGTTTTCAAACATCTGGAGAGCCATACTTTGAGGATCCCTGCTATAGACTATATTCCCATATTAAACATTTCAGTATCTTCCCCACCACTGAAGTTAAACTTACAGGGCTGGAATTACATCAGCCTTTTTCCAATCCAGAGGCATGTTTCCAGACACGAGGGAATCTGTGAAAATAAGAAACAATGGCCTATATAAAACTGCACTTAGTTCCCTAAGGACCCGAGGATGTATTTTATCTGGTCCAGGATCTTTATTAACATTAATATTATTTAATTGTTTCTCAGCCATATGCTCAATTAACCAAAGTGCACTTGCATCCTTTATACCAATATTGCTACTTTACACTATGATATCTGTACTTATGTGTAAGTATGTTACACTATTAATAAAACAAAGAACATCAGACCAGGTGAATTTGATACCAACATATCTAAAAATACCAAGGATGTACGGCTGTTCTATATACAAATGGTACGTTTTTGTTTGTAATAGGCTATTTCACACTATCAGGGCAAGACGTACCAGTAGGTTATTTTTGTTTCCAATAAATAGGCTAAGAGCCTTTTGACACATGAAT
Organism: Hymenochirus boettgeri; assembly: GCA_019447015.1. Taxonomy (NCBI): domain Eukaryota; kingdom Metazoa; phylum Chordata; class Amphibia; order Anura; family Pipidae; genus Hymenochirus; species Hymenochirus boettgeri. Next base: position 426,124 of record JAACNH010000015.1, on the reverse strand, counting down.
GTGTGTGTGTCGCAGTCTTCTTTCTACCTTTTACTGCATATTGGGACATGGCCAGATGCCTAAAGTCTAGCACCACCAAAAAACAGGTAGTACCAGGTGGTACCTGTAGTGCTAGGTGTGCAGGTATACTTTCAATAACATGCATGGGGGCACCTGTGGTTACATGGTAGGTTGTCCCAAAACAGTAGGTTTAACCAGAATGTTGGCACTTTATTTTGCAAAACATTAACAGGGTTATTCAATAAGTGTTCTTATTGTTAAAAATTGTGCTAATTTTGTCCCAACCAATCAGATCTTATTTAACATTTTAAAGCAAAAACACCTGATTGGTTGGGGCACAATTAACACAATTTTTAACGATAAGAACTTCTATTGAATAACCCTGAATGTTTTTAAAAAGCATCTGATACCACCTGTGGTTCAGTTAATAATTAAAATAGTTTTTGTTTTGTCAGTTCATAAATTTCAGCATAAATATAGTCTGTTCCCTTAAAGTAATTGGGGCACCAAGTATTTTGGCTATAGGAACCTGATATGTAAATCTAGACCTGTTTGTGGTTCACCATTAAACACATGTACTTTTGGAGTGTGACTCTCTCATCCTGACTTTATACTGAATCCAGGCCTGTACACTACCTTGAAAAGCCACCAGTATGTGCTACCGACAGTATTTAACATCAGTATGAAAAGATAGAATGGTTCCTTAGGCAGCAGAACGTTAGAGTACTTCAGGGGGCTCGACCATGTGGTACACCCGACCTCCAAATTGTAGCATCAAAAGGAAGAAAGTGTCACAGGGAGCCGAAGCAAAGTTCTTCAAAATACTTTATTCAGAGATGCAGCACTAGACGTTTCAGACCCTCACGGGGGTATGATAGTACCGGATGAAAGGCCGATCAGGATCCGAACAGGAAATACAGACAAGGGAGAAACATCTGAATTCAGGAGAATTGGAGATTACTTGGGTAAAAGGGTAACCAGGGATAGGGCATTATATAGGAATCATAGGGCCATATTTGTAAAGGTGCGGACCACACCTTTACCGGCATTGCAAGCTACCAATAACGATCGATTGTTTTAGAATATTCCACTACTATAAAGTATACACTTCCAGTGTAACTTGTATAGTCTCATTTTCAAAGGCAACACAATGTGTGTTTCATGTGTGTGGCTGTGTGTACTGTGAGATTAAAGTCTCAATAACATTTGTGATGAAAGAGGACGTGTAAATTTCAAAGAGTTAAAGGACCACTCCATCCTCATAATTTAATCTTTTTTTAATTATCCTACATTGTCCTGTGGAATCATTAGCGTATACCTGCTATGCTCCTGGCCTGATTGTTTGTGTTAGCAGCTATTTGTTCAGCAATCAGTGGCAGTTATATGAACAGCATTCAGCCATTGGCTGTGATGTCCACCCCCCAACTAAAGTTTGCCCCGACTGTTGATCCCACTGTTTAGTGTTAAAAGAGAAACACCTTACTCTTCTACTGCACATGGTTGTCTTGCAGGGCCTCATTGAAGTCCAGGAACCTGAAGAGTAGAAGCCTCTCAATGTGTAATCGGTTTCTGCCTCTTCCTGCTCCTCTGAGAGGTTTGTGGCATGTGCAGTGGAGCTCTCCCTCTCTTTCAATTAAGCATCGCGTCTCAGCCAAAACCAAAAATTAATTGAAGGTAGGAAAGCTCCCTAAACCTAGACGCTGGGTTTAAACCACCAAAATTGTCTCCTAAGTGTACTTATCAGCCCTCGTTCCCTCAGCTGCCTTCTGCTATTCTTCCCCCCTGGTCTGGCCCCTTCTGCTGTTCTGTGTGGTAAATTAGCATAAGTAACCAGGTTTGATTATGTGGGAGACAGCAGTGGTGTAACTAGGAATCACTGTGCCCCCCAGCAAAACTCCCATTTCTCCCATTAGTCCCACAACATAGTTCTTAGTTTCATTTCTTCTTCGAAAACTGTGTGAGGATTACAGTATAACAAATAGATCAAATAATGAGAAAAAGAATTTTGCTTTTTAAAGCAAAATGAAAAATAACTTACAAATCCTAATTTTCTGCCTAATCCTTAATGTAACGTTAATAAATAAGTAAAGGGGAAATCGGTAATGAATGACAGTATCTGACCACATGGGATTAAAGACCAGAAGGAATTCTCTTCTAAGTCATTTATAAACAGATTAAACAGAAGCGGCCCCAGTACAGAACCCTGAGGAACTCCGCTTAGAACTTTAGCCCACATAGATGTAGCTCCATTAACCACCACTCTCTGTTTGCGGTCCAATAACCAGTTCTCTATCCATGAACAAATGTTTTCTTCAAGGCCAACAGTCCTCAGTTTATACATTAGTCGCCTATGTGGCACAGTATCAAAGGCTTTTGCAAAATCCAAATATACCACATCCACAGCTGTGCCTGAATCTAACTTCTTACTCACTTCTTCATAAAAACCAATTAAATTTGTCTGGCATGATCTATTTCTCATAAATCCATGCTGACTACTACTAATAAGATAATCTCTGGAGACAAAGTCAAGGATATGATCCCTTAACAAAGTTTCCATCACCTTCCCTACCACTGATGTTAGGCTTACAGGTCTATAGTTACCAGGCTGTGAACGACTACCTTTTTTGAATATTGGTATTACATTGGCTTTTTTCCAATCCAGCGGCACATCCCCAGACAAAAGCGAATCTGAAAAGATGAGACACAGTGGTCTTGCTAGAACTGAACTAAGCTCTTTTAAAATCCTAGGATGCAATCCATCTGGTCCTGGCGCTTTATTGATATTAACTTTGTCTAATTGATTCCGTACCATATCCTCTGTTATCCAATGTGAAAACTCTTCATTTCCTCCCTGCACATTGTTACAATCCCTATTGTAAGGATTCTCAACAGTAAAAACCGATGTAAAAAAACGGTTTAGCAGATTAGCCTTTTCGGCATCCTCTACAACCACCTCAGCTCCATTATTTAATGGTCCCACATTCTCAGTCCTCATTTTTTTACCATTTATATACTTAAAAAACATCTTGGGGTTGGACTTGCTTTGTTCGGCAATCCGTGTTTCATTTTCTATTTTAGCTAGTTTAATTGCTTTCTTGCACTCTTTATTACAACTTTTGAAGTCCCTGTAAGCCTGTTCTGTGCCTTCTGCTTTCAAAATTTTAAAAGCCCTTTTCTTTTTTTCCATTTCCCTTTTTACCTGAGCATTAAGCCATGCAGGAGTGGACCTAATTTTTTTACACTTGTTTCCTAAAGGTACCGATTTGGAAATGTTATAGTTTAATATCCCTTTAAAAGTGGTCCACATCTGCTCAGTATCTTTACCTAGAAACAGTTCCCCCCAGTCTATGAGCAGGAGCGATTCCTTTAAAAGCATAAAATTAGCTTTCCTAAAGTTAAAAGTTTTTGTTAAGCCAGTGCACTTTAGTTTTCTGCAACCTATATTAAATGACACTATATCATGGTCACTATTCCCTAAGCTTCCCATTACCTTCATCTCCAAAATGAGCTCTGGGTTATTAGATATCACCAGATCCAACAACGCATTCTTTCTAGTAGGAACTTCTACCATCTGTGAAAGAAAATGCTCATATAGGAAATTTAAGAACTTTATACCTTTTGAGGTGCTGGCAGTTCCATTACTCCAATCTATTTCAGGGTAGTTAAAATCCCCCATAACCAGAACATGCCCCATACCAGCAGCCTTCGCCAACTGCATATGGAGATTCATTTCCACCTCTTCCCCGGCATTTGGCGGCTTATAACACACTCCAACAATTAATTTACCTACCTTCTTGCTTCCTGTACACAGTTCCACCCATAATGTTTCTGCCGCATCGTTTGCTCCCCCATCTAATCCATCTTTTAAATTTGGCTTCAATTCCTGTTTAACATACATACATACTCCTCCTCCTTTCTTATTAACTCGGTCATGTCTAAATAAGGAGTAACCTTCAATATTTACTGTCCAGTCGTGTGAATCATTAAGCCATGATTCTGCTATACCAATTACATCATACCTTTCCTTTAACGCTATTATTTCAAGTATTATTTCACATTGTCCCTGAGAAGATTGCAGCTGTGTCTGCTTCTTACTCCATATTACCATCACACGGTGAGTCTATCTATCTGCCTTAGAGATCAATTCCTGGGAGGGTAACAATTTCTTCCTTCCTTGATATTGTTTCATCTCTACTAATTCAACGTACCTACAAGTACAGAATCTTCTAGAGCTTTACTATGTAACAGGTGAGAGGAATTCCATTACATATCAACATCTGCTAAATGTCTTCTCCTATGTCAGAGCTGTAGTGGTTTATATAGAATTCTCCTAAATCAGCAAAACCAGCAATATTAGGTACAATGGGGGATGTTCTCTTGAATTAAATTCAAACCTCCAGTGTTTGTGTGCTCTGCCTTTTCTAAACAGAAGTATCTGGTCTACAGATCTGATGTTTATAGAATTACCTACAGTCCTTAAAGGTCCCACCTACCTTAACATAAAAATCTACCTACCTTCTCCTTCCTCTGTGTAAGCCCCAATTATCCACTTTCTATTCAGCTAAGCTTTTATTAACTTTTATATGCAGCATGGTGGCTCAGTTGTTTGCCATTGTGCATTGAGTCCAGGGTTCAAAATCCAGTGGTTACTTCCCCACTTTCATAAAGACACATCGATAGGTAACATTTGTGATAGAATACTTACAGGGCGATGTCTTCAAATATCTTATCATTAAAAATGATGTTAATTTTTCCCTAACCAATCAGATTGTTGTAAGCTAACATCTGATCGGTTGGGGCAAAATAAGCTCCATTTTTAAAGATAAGAACTTTATTTATTATTACATCAATCTGTATGATGTTAAGCTCTTTGGGGCAGGACTTTATGTCAAAGAATTGCAAAGCCCCAGGCAACATGATTAGTATGGTAAAATAAAACAAGCCACAATACATTGTAATACTACAAATAAAGTAATAGTAAGGTTGGCTGACAATATTGCAAGTCTTACAGTGAACCCTGTACATTAGGCTCTAAAATAAATCTCCTTGTAATACCTTATAAGCAGATAGATGTTCGTTAAAAACAAACATGGACAAATTAAATAAATTTAAAGGGCATGTCCACCCCCAAAACTATAATCCCCCCCAGTAATGGCCCCATCATGTAGTGTAGTGTAATCCTTACCTCACATCCCAGCTCCATCTGGTTCTCCTGTAGTCCCCCCCCCAAAGTCCCAAAAACTGCCCACCAGGAGGATAGCAGAGTCCATATAGGACACTGCCTCCTACCTGGCCTCCGGGAGAAGTTTGGCATGCGTACTGCAGCCCTTCTCCCCCTCCCTCCCCTCCCTCTCCCGATTAGGATTCCCTCCCCCTAGTGTAAAACCCATTTGCTTTAATATTCCCCCTGTCCCCCCAGCCCCAACCGCTATGTTTAGTTTATTAGAAAGTGCCCCAAACATTACTTACCTCCCCTCTTTCCTCACCGCACTGAATGACCGGCAGCCGCGTCCGTGTGTGCACTGCATAAAAGAATGATACAGTTGCGTAGCTGAAGGTGTGTAGATTTCAAGAATATATAGTTTTGGGGGGTATTTCTAATATAGACTAAAAAAAGTCTGACAAATCTGAAAAGTTGCTGTAGTTGGGCCACTGTGATTTGGCTCACTTTGTGGCTAGTCGATTCCACGTACGCATGTGTAACCACACATATGGCATACCGTTTGATTCGGGACATTTAGGAGATTGATATTTGGTAACTTTTTGTTACATTTCATGGGATTTTGGCATGATTTCTACCTTCGAAAGTGGATTTTTGTTCATTTTTTAAAAAAATCTGCGAAAAGTGCAAACTTCTACGATGAACTGTGCCCACACCATTGATGGTATGAAAGAACAAACAACAGAGTTGCATAGTTGAAAGTGTGTAGATTTCAGGAATATATAGTTTTTGTGGGGGGGGGGTTGTGGGGAAAAACCACAAACTGTTCAGAGTTGGCTGAATATTGTTGCTGTTTTTGAGCAATCATGCATTGTCTCACTTCGTGGCTTTTCACGTCCACGTCGGCGTGTGTAACCACGCATATGGCATAACGTTTGATTCAGGACATTTGGGAGATTGATATATGGTAACTTTGTTTTACATTCCATAAGGTTTTGGCATGATTTCTACCTTTTGAATGTTGTTGGATGTTCTTTTCTTTTTTTTAGAAAATCTGCAAAAAGTGCAAACTTCTACGAAGAACTGCGCCCACACCATTGATGGTGTGAATGAACAAACTACAGCGTTACATAGCTGAAGGTGTGTAAATTTCAGGAATATATCGTTTGTGGGGGGGGTAATTCTGAGCTCGGGGGGTGTTTAAGGGTAAAACTGCAGATTGTTCAAATGCAAAGCTGGCTAATTTTTATTTTTTGCTGCTACTGACATTTGGCACTGGTCACGCTCTGGGTTAGGTAGTAGCCATGTCTCTGGGTACACCTATGAATGTGGCATACCGTTTTATTTGGGAGGGGTTAGGCTTTTATAATTGAGATGCTTTTGAACTTTCCTCCACAGTTTTACTTGAAATTCGCATTTGATTTTGTCTCTGATTTCACAGTTGAGGAAAAAAAAGGAAAATATGAGAAAATAACTTACAATTGGACGAAGCGCTGCGCCCAGGTATCTGCATTTTGATCGAAACTTACCTCACTCATAAAATCCTGCGGGTGTGTAGTTTCTAAAAATAGCTCATTTGTGGGGATATTTTAGTTAATTTGGAAGATATTTTATGTTAACCGTCAGAAGTTGTTATACATTTTAATTTGGTGTAATATTCTTGAAGGTGTAGTTTTAGTTTGGGGGGTCTCCAGTACAAGAAAAGTGGGGTACCTACATATGTCTGATATCGTTGTACTCGGGAGTATCTGAGCTTTTAGAAACAGTGAGATTTCTGTGTGTAACCTTAAGATAACTATCAGTAAAAATGGGAAAAATCCATGAAAATTTGCACATTTTTTATTTTTTTTACACATTTTACCCATAATTCTAGTAAAATTTCTTTTTTTGTTACCATGTTAAAGTACACTTTGTGCTGAAAAAAACAATGTATAATGTTCCTGATTTACTGGGGGGGTTCCTACTGTAAACTTTGTCTGAACCAAATGTGTCTATAATCCTGAAAATTCTTCTGGCATTTAACGCACGCAAAGTGGTGAATTCTGCTGGCAGTGAAAGGGTTAAAGGTCTTCCCTGTAGAAACTATTTTAAAAATGGGCATTTGAGAAGTTTAGTACCGTAATCAATGTAAAATAAATGCAAAGCTCGGGGGGAAATTGAATTATACGTAAAATTATAAAAATAATTAAAAATCTAATTTCATTACATTACACATACATTGACAATATACAGAGATTGAAATGCTGATTATATTTTGATTTTAAAATTGTATTATTCTACCTTTCCTTAGGAGGTGGAACATAAAGGACAAAATATGCAGAATTCCACTACTGTTTCCCATCCTTTAGTGATGACTTTGACCTTTGGTGACATGACATCCATTAAATATCTCTATTGTGTCTTTGTTTTAGTTGGTTATGTTCTGACTATTCTAGCCAATATCACTGTTATTGCTGTAATCACTTTACATCAGACACTACACAAACCAATGTACATCTTCATCTCTACACTGTGTTTCAATGGACTCTATGGTAGTTCTGCCTTTTACCCAAGTCTCTTTATAAACCTTCTTTACAAAGCCCAAACGATCTCCTATGCTGGTTGCATTTTACAAGTCTTTACAATACATACTTATGGAGCAAATGAGATAACCATTCTCGCAGTGATGGGGTTTGATCGGTATGTGAGTATCTGTAACCCTCTGAGATATAACACCATCATGTCCCCAACTACAGTCTACAAACTCATTGCTGCCGCCTTGCTGTCTTCATTCTTTTTGAATATTATACACATTATACTGACCAGCAGACTTCCATTGTGTGACTCGGTCATCCTTAAAATCTACTGTGATAACTGGTCAGTTGTGAGACTCTCTTGTGTTGATACGACTGTGAATAATATATATGGGATTTTTATTATTGTTGCAATACTGGTGATAATGCCACTGTTGGTCTTCATCTCCTATGTTGAAATTCTAAGGGTGTGTGCAAGATCTTCAAAGGACTTCCGATCCAAAGCCTTGCAGACCTGTGCTCCTCACCTCATCTCCATCACAAACTATCTCGTTGACGTGCTCTTTGAATTGACCCTGTACAGATTAACACCTACAAACTTCCCTTACGCCCTCAGGGTATTTATGTCAGTGAATTTTCTTGTGGTACCTCCACTTCTTTATCCTCTGGTATATGGCTTTAAAACACGGGAAATTAGAATAAAAATTGGCAACCTCCATTTAAGAAGATGATGTCAATAATTGTCAGTTTTCAAACCCAATGGTGCAGAAATAAGCAGTCACACTAATGAGACAAATAGGACCCAATTATAGAATTATAACAATTGAGAAAAACTTGTTCTTTTCTAATAAACAAAGATATAAGTGTGTGTGGTCTACCTTTGTGTATTTAAGAAGTAGAGATGGGATGGATAAGTAGATTCTCAATTCCAAGAGTGTTCAGTGTTCATATGTTACTATGTTTAATATAGACACTAGGGATGGCCGGTTCGCGGATCCTCCGCAGATTTAACCCGTTCGCAAACAGCGGATTTTTCCGGATTTTCCGCCTTCCGAACTTCCGAACCGTGGATTTCTCGTATTTTCGAAAATTTTCAAAATTACGAGGATTTTAATGGGTCCGCTCGCGGATTTTCGAATTTTCAAAGTTTTTAGAAAATTTGCGGATCCTTGAGCGGACCGGATTTTGCGAAGTTCGGACATCTCTAATAGACACCACAGTAATTACATTACATGAGCCATGTTTGTATTTAAACTCTATATTACAATATATTTTACATTTTGAAATCTTATGCTGCTACACATCCTGCATAACCTCCTGTTGGGTTCTACTACACAATGCACCTAGGGTCCAGCGTATCTCTTAGCAGTAGGTCAGGAGTTCCCAATCTAATTAAAGGGTAACTGTGGTCCAAAAATTACTTTAGATAAAGTAACAGGAATTGCTTTACTGAGTATTTTTGCAATTTACTTTCAATATTTTTTTTTAATATTTTTACATAGTTTTGAAGACAATTTCATTTTTATGTGTGATATAGTAGTAGCTTTGGTGATACACCAGCATCATCACCAGATCCCCTGCACTTCCTGCACTAAACACATGTGACAGCACCTTTTCCCTGTGTCTCCTACTCCTTGTGAACCCCCATTGGCTCCTCCCCTTGAAACTTCCTGTGGCCCCTCCCACACTTCCTTCTATCACTGTAACTCGATATCCTTCTGGTTTAATCAGCTTTCTCCTGCACTGAGCATGTGCTAAAAAGCAGATTAGAAGGAGGAACTAATATGGTGACCACAGATTCAGAACCTCCGACTCCCTAACTTTCTGATTAGTGATTTCTTTATATCTTGGACATATTAAATGAGTTGCAGTGGCTATGCAGGTGTCTTTTGCTATACAAGTGTAGCCAGGGCAAAGAAAACTAATATCAGTAAATCCTTTAAATCCTTTAATAGCATTTTTTCCCCCCTGGATAAATGACAACGCAAATGTTTATATTCTACTTATGAGTAGTGAACTCTGTGAATGAGTGTGTGGTGTGTGGAGGGAGGGGCTTGGATATGTGGACAGTGTTAATTAATATCATTATGTATGTGCTATATTTATTATGGAAGCACTTAGCTACCTGTACAGCTGATTGGAACCCTGGAGCCAGTTACTCATATGTAGAATATAAACATTTGTTTCCTCAGTTACCACTTGTCTCTGTTTTAAGGGATTAAAGTTGCACTAACCGCTATTAAATAGGTTGACACAAGTTTAACCCCTCCCGTGCAGCCACTGTAAGGTATTGAGTACTGGCATTGGCACTTATAGCTGGTGTTAAAGTTGTGCAAGGAGTTCTAGTACTAAATACTAGATCAATCATTTACCCAGTGCGATTGCAGTGCTGTTTAACTGGAATAAAATGCTCAGTCCATTTAACTAATACAAATACAACCCTAAATGATTATTGCCAGTAATAATATTTATAATACCTGTACACATACCCACATAAATAGCCCCTTAGTCTCTGCCTATATGTAAATATCTTTGGTAATGGTGTCTTATAATGTTCCATACATTACAGAGGGTGTCCAAGTACAATAATAATGTTTGGAACTATAACAGATAAGATACTAATTCAGTGATACAAACACAAGTTTAATAACTAGCTTCAGGGTTTCAAAAGCGCAGACCTATTCTTTATAGAATACTTTACTTCAAAAGGAAGACAGTATGGCAGCTCCATATTTGTAAACACACACATTGGACTGGTGGCAGGCTGGTTATTTGATTTAAAACATTTACTGGCTTATGTATGTATGTATAATTTATTTATATAGCACCACTTGGGTACGCAGAGCTGTACAATAACAAAATACAGGTCCTACAACAAATACATAGATAGTTCAGTACATAAATATATAATAGAAGTTCTAGAGCCTTGCTACAAGAGGAAAGGAGGTCCCTGCCCCGTAGAGCTTACAATCTACACTAATTAGGATGGTAACATACAGATACAAAGGAAAGGATATAAGTGTAGTAGTGAGACTTATACAGTGCAAATAAAACAATCATTTCATATACTGTTCTGGTTACCAGATAGGTAGACGGGGAATAGAATTCCAGAGGGTGGGGGGGGCGTGTTTGTATGGGATGGTTCTGTGATAAGCAGAAGGGTTATTTAATAAGAGGAGCAACATTTTGCCTAAGCTTTAATTTGCAGCAGCCAATTAGATCTTACCTTTTTACTGGTCTACTACAGTTAGAAAACTTTTGGTAACATCTGATTAACAACACATTTTTAAATTAGCCCCATAATATACAACACAGTCCACAGTCTGTCTGTCCCCAATCCAAATGTCATATTGACACTTTAACACGCTGGGTTAAGAGAACAGATTTTCAATAATCAGGAGCTAAAACAATTTTTGCAAAAAAAAAAATTGAAGAGGTTTAAATGTAATAAGAGGAGCTGTGTGAGATAGATGTGGATATATTTTGTATAGTAATACAAAAAGTATTAGTAATATGGAGAGGGCCAGTTTTAAAATGGCTTTGCCAGGGAGTACGTCTGTGTTAGGTGGCGTAGGAAGAAGGAAATAGACTTTGTTTAATGAAATAAATAAGGTCAATGTGCTTTAAAAAGGTTAACTCATTTTAAATGTGAAAACCTTGATAGAGCCGATTCCTTTCGCCTACTAGAAACAGTTGCGGAGATTAAACATTACTGATTTTGTTTAAAAAGAAGTTAAACATACACTTACCAATGTAATACTGGGCTTTAACTCAGCAACCGATGCACCGAAGCACAGGCAACCGATGCAATACCCCTAGCGATACGCCTTTTAAATGGTGGTGCAATCTCTGCGCACCATATCATTCAGTTTTACGTGATGCAGTAAATCACATGCATTACGGGAACAAGGAAGGTAAGAGGCACGTGAAGTAAATATTAAATGGCATCTATAGTGGGAAAATGAACTTTCCATGTGTTCTATAATTCCCCCCAACCCCCAGAGTGTCTTTACTTTCTTCAGTTTCCTTCTCTGTCCTGAGATACACAAATTAGAAGAATACGTGATTGCATTCCTCTACTCCTACTTGTACTGTCAATCAAATCCCTGTGACGTGATCCCTCCTCCCTTCTCTGTAACAAACATAGAGATAAGAGCTTTAGCAGTGGGAGAGAGGTAGCTTTGACTGCAGAGATAAGGCTGCACTTGACCCCCCCTTCTTGATAGCTTTCACTGATTGATAATGGGTCACAAAGAGAGAGATTGTATTGCAGCAGGACAAGGAGAGATCCGTTTCTCCCGGACAGCTTTCTTTCTATTGGCCACTGTGCATGGGTGTGTTTTTCAGGATGTTGAACTTTGAACTCCTGCTGCACATGATTAGTCAGGCAGCTGTTGTTTAGACTTAGAGGAGTGCTGTAGAGAGATCAGACACCATGGAAAAACAGAGTCACTGACAGAGGTAGGAGAAAGGCAGCACAGAGTAGAGATGGTCAACGTTTCTCTGAAGTTCGAAAGTTTGAAAACGGATCCATTAAAGTCAATGGGGAGTGATAGTTCGAAACGTTTGGATGATTTACAGATAAACTAACAGTGGTAACTTACTGTAAAGGCTGTGGCACCTGGGAAATGGTCTGGGGAACATGTACATATCACCAAAATGTGTTTAAACACTTCTTACTTCATGATCGGCAATTAACGGGATTGTGCAAGCTACATTCGAGGGTTATGGGAAATTCAAGAGTTACCAAACGATACTTTCGAGGGTTTCCGAAATCGAACACTACATTCGAGGGTTATCGAAATATACTTTTGAGGGTTACCGAAATCAAATGATACATTTGAGGGTTAGCAAACGATACACTCTAGGGTTAGCAAAAATGAACCATACGTTCGAGGGTTACCGAAAACGAACAATAAATTCGAGGGTTACCGAAAACGAACGATATATAATCGAGGGTTACCGAAAACGAACATTACATTCAGGGGTTAGCAAAAACGAATATTACATTTGAGGGTTAGCGAAAACGAACCGTACATTCGAGAGTAACCGAAAACTATACAGTTGAGGGTTAGCAAAAATGAACCATACATTAGAGGGTTACCAAAACAAACAATAAATTTGAGGGTTACCGAAAACAAACATTACATTCGAGGGTTAGCGAAAACGAACATTACATTTGAGGGTTAGCGAAAACGAACGATATATAATCGAGGGTTACCGAAAATGAACATTACATTCGAGGGTTACCGAAAACGAACATTACATTCGGGGGTTAGCGAAAACTAATATTACATTCGAAGGTTAGCGAAAACGAACCGTACATTCGAGAGTTACCGAAAACTAACTATACAGTCGGGGGTTAGCGAATAATTCAATAATTATCGACTTTACGATAATTATCAAAAATACAGCCGCAAGTTCGAAAAAACAAACTCATAAAGTTCAGGTCGAACTTGGGTTCAAGTTTGGTTTTGTGTCCATCACTAGCACAGAGTACATGAATTTAACTTTGCAATGGGGCAATAGATGCCTTTAAAATCTCCCTGTTTGTGAGTTTATAAGGTATAGTATATAGTATTTGAGGTTGAATAAAGACATATGTCCATCCAGGCCAACCCATCTAGCAATATCCTCATTTCCTGCCTAACTGTTGATCCAGAGGAAGGCAAAAAAAAAACCACCAAATTTATGAAGTGGAAAAATTCCTTCCTGATACCAAGTGGCAATGGGAAATTTCCCTGGATCAACTCTACTTTATGTATCAATACCAGTAACTTGTAACATTCCTTGTTTGTAGAAACTCATCCAGCTTTTTAACGTAGGTGATAGAACGATTCGCTGGGGCCGTGTCTCTGTGTATATGGGAAAAGCGAAGCATAGTGGGGCTGCCTAGAACTGATGACACGATTCCCGTGCGCGTGTCTACTGTTTATTTGGAATATGCATAGGGGTGCTGATAGTAAAGTTAACCTTGTGTGGGTGGTTTAACAAAAAGTGTGTGTGAAAAAAAAATATGATCATAAGTTTAGAAGGTGACGGTGAATGTAGAGACATAAAGATGTCCGACGTAAGAGTGAACAGTGTCATGACGATTGTGTGGACGCCTGTTAATTGGTGAACTAAGAGGTCACAACATACGTATATAGTTGGATTTAAGTGCAGACCTGGAATATATTACAGTTAGAATGGGATATCGAGATGCCCCACTGTATCATTCTAACTATATGGACAGCTTTGGGGGTGAATAGAAGTCACTCCCGACTGGTTTTCAACTTCACGGCAATGTATTATTCTGTTACTGCGATAGAGCAGGTTGATCAGTTTCATTTCACTACAGAAATGGCCGGTTTTCATTTTTGTCTGGTAATTACAGGGATAATGTTCCACATCCACCAATAGGTGGTAGTTACTTTCCTGGTAAGGGGTCTGGCATGGGTCACATCTATGTGATTGGATACAACCATAACTGGGGTAAGGGTTCCTGCATGGGTGCACCAGTCATGGATTGGAGCCAACAATAACTGGGGTACGGGTTCTGGCATGGGTCAACGTCCATAGGGACTGGAGACACCAATACTGGGTTAAGGGTCCTAAGCCTGGTCAACACTCATGGATGGAGACAACCAATACCTGTGGGGGTATGGGGTCTGGGCATGGGTCAAGCAGTCCTATGATTGGAGACAACCAATAACTTTCATGGTATTGGAGACAAACACTAACTGGGTTCATGTTACCTAGGCATGGTCACTGTCATGGTATGGAGACAACCATAACTGGGGTAAGGGGTCTTTGCGTGGGTTCAAGCATCATAGGATTGGAGACAACCAATAACTAGGTGTAAGGGTCTGGCATGGGCCCAAGCCGTCATGGGGAATATGGAGACACATAACTGGGTATGGGTCTGTCATGGGTCAAGCATCATTGGATTTGGAACACCCCATAACTTGGGTAGCGGGTCTTGGCATGTCAAGCATCAATGGGATTAGGACAACCAATACTGGGGTAAGGGGGTCTGGCATGGGTCAACAGCATAGTCATTGGATTGGAAGACAAACCATAACTGGGGTAAGGGGTCTGGCAAGGGCCAGCGTCATGGGATTAAGACAACCAATAACTGGGGTACGGGTCTGGGCATGGGTCAACCAGCATGGTATTGGAGACAACCAATACGGGGTAAGGGTCCTGGCATGGCCAATCAGTTCATGGGAGTGGAGACCAACCAATAACTGGGTAGGGGGTCTGGCATGGTCCAACCAGTCATAGGGATTGGAGACAACCAATAACTGTGGTATATGGGTTCTGGCATGGGTCCATGCAGTCCATGGGATTGGAGACCACAATAACTGGGGTAGGGGTCTGGCATGGTCCACCAGTCAATGGGATTGGAGACACAACCACTAACTGGGGTAGGGGTCTGGCATGGCCAAGCAGTCAGTGTAGGGGCAGGAAGAATGCCGTCTGTGAGACAAGATAGCCCTTACCCCACGCGCGTGGGCCGTCCCTGGCTGGTCATCGCAGACATGAGAGTGGGAGACGCACATAACGGGGAAGGTCTGGGCGTCCAAGCACGGGATTGCAGAATGGGGTGACCTCACTGGGTAGGGGTTCTGGCAGGTCAAGCAGCATAGTTGGAGACACAACCAAGAACTAGGGTAGGGTCTGGCGTCTGGCATGGCCAAGCATCATGGATTTGAGACACAATAACTGGGGTAAGGGGTCCTGTGGCCTGGGTCAAGCAGTCCATGGAGAATTGGAGACAACCAATAACTGGGGTAGAGGGTTCTCTGTGCATGGTCAAAAGCAGTCATGGGATTTATAGAACAAAAAACAATAACTGGGGTACGGGGTCTGCATGGGTCAAGCATCTGGGCTTCGTAGACAAAACCATTAACTGGGTGTAGGGTCTGATGGGCATGGGCCGCAAGCAGTCCAATGGGGATTATCGACCACCCAATAACGGGTAGTAAGGGGGTCCTGGCAATGGGTCAACCATCCATGGTATTGGAGAACACCAATACTGGGGTAAGGGTTCTTGGCATGGGGCCAAGCATCAGGGATGGATACAACCCTCACTGGGTAAGGGGTCTGGCATGGGTCACCAGTCCCATGGGTATTGGGAGACAACCAATAACTGGGGTACGGGGGTCTGTGGGCATGTTGTGGGTCGAAAAGCAGTCAGGATATTTTTTTTTTGTTTTTTTTTTTCAGTGCCTAGTTTTTCAATTACTTTCGTTTCCCTTATGCTCGCCGGGCGGCCGCCCGTACGGCGAGATCCGACGGATGGGGGGTGCAAAGCGATCGAAAAAAGACGGGGGGGGGGGCACAAAGAAGGGAAGGGGGGAGGGGGGAGGCAGGGGCACGCCGAAAAAGCCTAGCATCTCAATGCTTATAATCTACCACCGGGCCTACACTGTGTCTCCGAGCAAAAAATGCTGCTCTTCTCTGTTTCTCTCCGCTCCTCCGTTCTCGCTAGTGCAAAAAAAGATGGGGGACGAGACCTGGCGCCCTGCGGGGCGGCTCGGAAGTGTAAAAAAAAATAGCGTATCCATCCTTCCCTGACGACGGCGGTGGACCCTACACACTGGTACACGAACACCCCGGCAAGGTAGTAGATCGGCCGACTCTTTTGCTAATCCACCTTTTTCTACTCCCCCCCCCGCCCCACTAACCCTCTACACCATTAACCAATAACTTTTGTAAGGGGTCTGTCATGGTCAACCATCCCATGGATTTGAGACAACCAATAACTGGGTTAAGGTCTTCTTGCATTGGTCAACCAGTCGTTATTGGAGACAACAAGAACTTCTGTAAGGTCTGGCAGTGTCAATCAGTCCTATAAATGGAGACAAAACCAATAACTGTGGAATGGAGGGCTGGGCATGTGGGTCCATGGGGGGCGGTCAGGGTGGGAGTCATGGGATTGATAAACCAATCACTGTGGTAAGGGGTCGGCATGGTTCAGCAGTCATGGGATTGGAGACAACCATTAACTGGGGTAGGGGTCTGCAATGGGTCAAGCAGTCGTGGTATATCGACAACCAATAACTGGGTACGGGTCTGGCATGGGTCAGCATTCATGGGATTGGAGACAACCAATAACTGGGGTAAGGGGTCTGGCATGGGTCAAGCAGTCATGGGATTGGAGACAACCAATAACTGGGGTAAGGGGTCTGGCATGGGTCAAGCAGTCATGGGATTGGAGACAACCAATAACTGGGGTAAGGGGTCTGGCATGGGTCAAGCATTCATGGGATTGGAGACAACCAATAACTGGGGTAAGGGGTCTGGCATGGGTCAAGCAGTCATTGGATTGGAGACAACCAATAACAGAATTTCTTGTTACATCTGATCAATACTCTCCCTGTGGTCTGTCTTGGTAAATATGAAACTGTTATCCCAGTCGCATTTCAGTTTGTGTTCCTGTAAGGATAGGAGCAGCTACACAGGCTGCACTGTTGGGCTTAGGTAGGGAATATATTATGAACATGGGCAGGTGGGAATTGAGAAGGTGCAGTTTACACAGATTTGGCCTGTTGGTCTTGCAGTTGATTTGATATATTACAAGTTGATTTGTTAACTACAAGTTAGATAATAAGAGCTGAGAATCGTTTGTATGGACTAAATCTCAGGCATGATTAAAAGAGAAGGTAATGTATTGGATGGGTTAAGGGGTTAACTTCAGAAAGACATTGCGATAGTGATTTTTAATATTTCGGTGGATCAAGGTTATCCAGGATTTTGGTTTCGGTTCCCCCATTTGGGAAATGGAAAAAGATCTGTTGGAGTTGCTATTTTCTGATACCAGGATTGTTTGGTTGGAAATTGTACAGACAAAAAGTTACCCACCAAATTGACCTTTTAAATGAATCACTAGACTTTGTTACCTGGAGATATTTTGGTTTTGAGGGTGGTGAAACAGGCTTATTAGAGGGATAATGGTGTTCACATGTCTGATGTTGGCCTTGTAAGTTCCAAGAAAAATCATTATTGATGGGGGAAGGTCAGTCTTGAGCTGAGGTATCCGCCAAGACTGACGTGGAGGAAAGAAAACTATGGGGCTGTGGCTGGGTTCATGGCCAGGCCTTCATTTGGTGGAATGGAAAAGTGGCAGTCTGGCAGATCGCCAAAAAGGGCTGACCTAAAAATCAGTTTGGTAAAATGAAAGTTATCAGTTGAGTTAAGAAGTTATTTGTTGAAAATTTGTTAATAAATGCTGCGGCCTGATTTCACCACCTAAATATAGTATCTGTGTGTTAATTATTATTGGGTTAGGTGAAATGTCAGAAGTCCATCCTCCACTGCCCATGATATACAGTAATCATATCCCTACACAAGCATCTTTTCTCTAGCGTACATAATTGTAACTTCTCCAGTCTCTCTTCATATTCAAGCTCCCCCAATCCCCTTATTAATTTAGTTGCCCTTCTCTGAACCCTTTCCATTTCAAAGATGTCCTTTTTGTACACAGGATTCCAAAATTGCACTGCATATTCCAAATGAGGCCTTACCAATGCTTTGTAAAGAGGGAGAATAACATTTTCCTCCCTTGAATCCATACCTCTCTTTATACAAGACAATTCCACTACATATATAACCAGTACGTATATGAAAGACATTGAATATACTTAGATAATACATTAGCTAGTCCAGTAATTAATCCATATAGCAACTAAGCTCCATTTCTAAATTAAGACCTTGTGGGGTTAATGTTTGCATCCTAAATATCCAATATGCTTTTTTTTAACAATCTCTTGTGCAGATCCCCCTTTCGTATGGTTTGTCGTACCTTGTGTGACAATCTATCTAGATCCCCCTACAACAATTGCACATCCTCTGACGTTTTTAATGGACGACAAAGTTTTGTGTTGTCAGCAAACACAGAAACCTTGCTGACAATACCTACTTCCAAATCATTAATAAATAGATTAAAGAGAAGCAGCCCCAGCACAGAACCCTGTGGCACCCCACTTAGCACTTTAGTCCATAATGATGAAGCCCCGTTAACAACTACTCTCTGCATCCTATTCATTAACCAATTTTATCCATGTACCCCCCCCCCCCCCAAATGTATACATGCTACAATGGCCTTAGAATAAAACTGAAACTTCGTCCCGAAAGACCCGGAGGAGTATTTATCGGTCCAGACTTTCTCTGGGGGAGTGTATGGGACTTTCTAAGGGCTGTGTATTGGACTTTATATGGGGACTGTGTATGGGACCTTTTTAGGGGCTGGTATTGACTTTCTATGGGCTGTTGTGATATGGGACTTTATATGGGACGTGTTGATCTATGTGTGATGGACTTTCTATGGGACTGTGTATGGGACTTTCTATGGTGTTGATCTTTCTGGTGTGAAGGATGCTGGAGGCTTGTTAGGGACTCATGGGTTTGTATGTGGACTTTTCTATGGGATGTGTGTTTCATGGGGACTGTGTATGCGAACGTTTCTTCTTGGGCTGTGTATTGGACTTCTATGGGGCGGCATGGGACATTCTATGGAGCCGTTATGGGACACTTCTAATGGGGATGTGTATCGGACTTTCTGGGCTGTGTATTGGACTTTCTCTGCGGGGGGTATGTGGACGTTTCTATGGGGCTGTGGTATTGGACTTTCTATGGTCTGTTATTGGCTTTATGGGTTTGGAACTTTTTCTTGTGGCGTGTGGAGTTAGGGGGCTGTGTTGGGACTTTCTATGGGTTGGACGTGTTCTAGGGACAGTGTCTGGATTTTATGGGGCTGTGATATGGTTATGGGGCAGTAATTTATGGGACTGTGTATTGGATTCTAGGGCCTTGTGGAGTTCTATGGGGTGTATTGAATTTATTACTTGATTGACTTCTATGGGGCTGTGTATTGGGCTTCGAGGGCTGTGATGGACGTTCTATGGGGCTGTTAGGGACTTTCTATAGGGCTGTGTATGGGACTTTCAATGAGGCTGGTGTAGAGAATCTATGGGGGCTGTATGGACGTTCTATGGGGCTGTGTATTGGGTACTTTCTATGGGACTGTGTTATTGGAATTTTCTATGGGGCGTGTATTGGAGACTTCTAGTGGACTGGTTATGGACTTTTATTAGGGGGCTGTTATAAGGGACTTTCTATGGGGCTGTGTATGGTTACGTTCTATGGGGCTGTGTATGGACTTTCTCTATGGGACTGTGTAAGGTACTTTCTATGGGGCGCTGTGTATAAGACTTTCCTATGGGGCTGTGTATGGGGACTTCTATGGGGCTGTGTATGGACTTTCTCTATGGGACTGTGTATGGGGACTTTTCTAATGGGGTTCTGTGTATTGGACTTTCTATGGGACTGTGTATGGACTGTTCTATGGGGCTTGTATAAGACTTTCTATGGGGCTGTGTATGGGACTTTCTATGGTGCTGTGTATTGGACTTTATATGGGACTGTGTAGTGGGACTTTTCTTGGGGCTGGGTATAAGACTTTCTCTGAGGGGTCAACTGTGTATGGACTTTTTCTATGGGGCTGTGTATGGGACTTTCTATGGGGCCTGTGTATTGGACTTTCTGATGGGACTGTGTAGGGACTTTCTATGGGGTCGTGATATAGGACTTTCTTGGGGCTGGTGTATTGGACTTTCTATGGGGCTGGGTAGGACGTTTGCTTAATGCTATATGGGACTGTGTAATGGGACTTTCTAGGTGGGTTAGACTTCGGGCTGTGTATTGGACTTTCTATGTGGCTGTTGTATATGACTTTCTCGTGGGGCTGTGTATTGACTTTCTAACATGGGCGGTTGTGTATGGACTTCTATGGGGCTGGATGGGCTCTAGGGTTTTGGACTTTCTATAGTCTGGGGTAATGGGGATTTGGGTGTGATGGACCTGCTGTTATAGATTCTATCGGCTGTGTGACTCTCTGTGTTTGGACGTTCTATGGGGCTGTGTATGGACGTTCTTAGGGGCTGTGTATGCGGCCCTTTCTATTGATGGGGTATGGGATGTTCTATTGGCGCTGTTAGGTGACTTTCTAATGGGGCTGTTATGGGACATTCATAGGGACGTGTATGGGACTTCTCATGGGGCTGTGTTACATTCTGGGCTAGTGGTTGGACGTTCTAATGTTGGGGCCTTATAGCTGTGTATTGGACTTGCTAGTTATGTGGACTGTGTTTCTATGGGACGTCTGGGACTCATGGGGACTGTGTAGCAGACTTTTTGAGGGCGGGTATGGAGCTTTCTATGTGGCGTGTGATGGACTGTCTATAGGGCTGTGTATGGCTTTAATGATTGGATTGTATGGACTTTCTATGGGGCTGTGTATGGAACGTTTCGTATGGGGCTGTGTATGGGACTGTTCTATGGGCTGTGTATTGGTATTTCGGCTTATTGTTCTATAGGGACTGTGTATGGGACTTTCTCATGGGGCGGGTGTTAATGAACATTCTAATGGGGCTGTGTAGGGACTTCTATGGGGGTGTTTATTATGGCGTCTATGGGGCTGTGTAGTGTGGACTTTTCTAGGGGCGTGCATTGATTGACTTATAGGACTTTCTATGGGGCTGTGTGGTACTTTTATGGGGCTGTGTCTTGGACCTTTCTATGGGTCATGTGTTATGGGACTTTCTATGGGGCTGTGATTGGACTTTCTATGGGGTGAACTTGGTAGTGGGGCGTTTAGTTCTATGGGGCTGGTATATAGATTTTATGGGGTGTATGGGACTTTCTATGGGGCTGTGTATTGGACTTCTATGGGACTGTGTATGGGACTTTCTATGGGGCTGTGTATAAGACTTTCCTATGGGGCTGTGTATTGGACTTTCTATGGGCTGTGTATGGGACTTTCTATGGGGTGTGTATTGGACTTCTATGGACTGTGTATGGGACTTTCTATGGGGCTGGTATAAGACTTTTCTCTGGGGCTGTGTATTGGACTTTTTATCTTGGGGCTGTGTATGGGACTTTCTATGGGGCTTGTGAATGGACTTTCTATGGGTGGTATGGGAACTTTCTATGGGGCTGTGTATAAGACTTTTCTGGGGCTGTGTATTGGACTTTCTATGGGGATGGGTATTGGACTTTCATGGGGTGTGTAGTGGACTTTCATGGGGCTGGTATGACTCTGATGGGCGATGTGTAGGGGACGTTATATGGGGCTTGTGATGGGACTTTCTATAGGGCTGTGTGAGGGAACTTTTATGGGGGCTGTGTATGGGACATTCTATGGGGCTGTGTATAAGACTTTCTATAGGGCTGTGTGGTGGGACGTTCTGGGGCTTGTATGGACTTTCTATGGGGTGTGTATTGGACTTTCTATGGGGACTGTGTATTGGACCTTCTATGGGGTGATGGGCATGTCTATGGGGCTGTGTATGGGACTTTCTATGGGGCTGTGTATGGGACCTTCTATAGGGCTGGTATGGGACTTTCAATGGGGCTGTGTATGAGACATTCTATGGGGCTGTGTATGGGACGTTCTATGGGGCTGTGTATGGGACTTTTATAGGGCTGTGTATGGACTTTCTATGGGGCTGTGTATTGGACTTTCTATGGGACGTGTATGGACTTTCTATGGGCTGGTGGCTTTGATATGCTGTGATGGGGCTTTCATGGGGCTGTGTATTGGACGTTCTATGGGGCGTGGTAGGGACTTCTATGGGACTGTGTATTGGACTTTCTATGGGGCTGTGTAGGAGACTTTCTATGGGGCTGTGATGGGACGTTCTATGCGGGCGTGTGATGGGACTTTCTATAGGGCTGTGGTATGGGACTTTCAATGGGGCTGTGTATGAGACATTCTATGGGGGCTGTTGTATGGGACGTTCTATGGGCTTGGATGGACTTCTTAGGGCTGACTGTGTATGGACTTTCTATGGGGCTGTGCATTCGGACTTCTATGGGGATGTGTATGGGACTTTCTATGGGGCTGTGTATGGGACTTTCTATGGGACTGTGTATGGGACTTTCTATGGGACTGTGTATGGGACTTTCTATGGGACTGTATATTGGACTTTCTATGGGGCTGTGTATGGGACTTTCTATGGGGCTGTGTATGGGACTTTCTATGGGACTGTGTATGGGACTTTCTATGGGGCTGTGTATGGGACTTTCTATGGGACTGTATATTGGACTTTCTATGGGACTGTGTATGGGACTGTGTATGGGACTTTCTATGGGACTGTGTATGGGACTTTCTATGGGGATGTGTATGAGACTTTCTATGGGGCTGTGTATGGGAATTTCTATGGGACTGTGTATGGGACCATCTATTTTTACTCAAGTATATATGGTATAGTGTTCTATTCAGTAATTGTTCCCTTGTCCATTGGATATAATGTGCTTCAAACATTTTTTTAGTAAACTTTCTATGGGAATGTGTATTGGACTGTGTATGGGATTTTCTATGGGGCTGTGTATGGGGCTTCTATGGGGCTAGGGTGCATGGGACATTCTATGGAGCGTGTTGGATTTATGGGGCAACTATTCTTCGGGCTGTGTATGGACTTCTATGGGGCTGGTATTGGGACTTTCTATGGGGCGTGTTATGGGACGTTATGGGCTTGTTGTAATGTGGGACTTTCTATGGGTGGTGTGTATTGGACTTTCTATGGGGACTGTGTATTGGATTTCTATGGGGCGTTGTATGGGACGTTTATGGGGGCTGTGTTGGACTTTCTAGGGACTGTGTTATGGACTTTCTATGGGGCTGTGTCTTGGACTTTCTATGGGGCTGTGTATGGGAGTTCTATGGGGCTGTTGGATGGGACTTTCTATAGGGCTGTGTATGGGACTTTCAATGAGGCTGTGTAGGAGCTTTATGGGGCTGTGTATGGGTACGTTCTTATGGGGCGTGTATGGGACTTTCTATAGGGACTGTGTATTGGATTTTATACGGTGTGGAGTCTTGTGTTATGTGGACTTTCTATTGGACTGTGTATGGGACTTTCTATGGGGCTGTGTATTGACTTTCTATGGGGCTGTGATTGGGACTTTCTATGGGGCTGTGATGACTTTCTATGGGCTGTGTATGGACTTTCTATGGGGCTGTGTATGAATTTCTCTGGGGTGGGTTAGGGCTTTCTATGGGGCTGTGTATGGACTTTCTATGGGACTGTCTTATGGGGACTTCTATGGGGTGTGTATTGGACTTTCTATGGGACGTGTATGGGACTTTATGGGGCTGTGTATAAGACTTTCTATGGGGCTGTGGATGGGACTTTCTATGGGCTGTGTATTGGACTTTATAGGGACTGTGTATGGGACTTTCTATGGGCGTGTATAAGACTTTCTCTGGGGCTGTTGGGGATTGGACTTCTATGGGGCTGTGTATGGGACTTTCTTGGGGCTGTGTATGGAATTCTATGGGACTGTGTATGGAACTTTCTATGGGGTCGTTGTATAAGACTTTTTGGGGCTGTGTATTGGACTGTCTATGGGGCTGGGTTGGACTTTCTATGGGCTGGTATGGACTTCTATGGGACTGTGTATGGGATTCTATGGGGCTGTGTATAAGACTTTCTCTGGGGCTGTGTATTGGACTTTCTATGGGTGTGGATTGGACTTTCTATGGGGCTGTGTATTGGACTTTCTATGGGGTTGGTGTCTTGGACTTTCTATGGGGCTGTGTATGGGACGTTCTATGTGTGTGGGGGCTGTGTATGGGACTTCTATGGGCTGTGTATGGACTTTTCTAGGTGGGACTGGGTTTTATGGGGCTTCTATGGGGTGTGCATGGGACATTTTCTATGGGACTGTATTGGACCATCTTTCTATGGGGTCTGCGTATATGGTGGACGTTTTCTATGGGGCTGTGTATGGACCTTTCTATGGGGTATGTGTTATGGACTTTCTATGTGGGCTGTGTATTGGACTTTATGGGCTGTGTATGGGACTTTCTATGGGCTGTGTATGGGATTTCTACGTGTATGACTTTCAATGGGCTGTGTATGAGGACATTCTATGGGGTGTGTATGGACGTTCTATGGGGCATTGTTGTATGGGACTTTCTATAGGGCTGTGTATTGGTATTTTCTATGGGGCGTGATTGGACTTCTATGGGACTTGTGTATGGGACTTTCTATGGGGCTGTGTATAAGACGTTCTATGGGGGGGGATTCTGTGTGTATTGGACTTTCTATGGGGTGTGTTTTGGGGACTTATGGGGCGTGTATACTTTCTAGGGGAGTTGTATGGGACTTTCTATGGGGCTGTGTATTTGGACTTCTATGGGCTGTGTATGGGACTTTCTATGGGGGTGTGTATTGGACTTTCTATGGGCTGTGTATGGGACTTTCTATGGGGCGGTTGTATATAGACTTTCTATGGGCTGTGGTATGGGACCTTTTATGGGGCTTGTGTATTGGATTCTAGGGGTGTATGGGGGACTTTCTATGGGGTGTGATAAGACTTTCTTGGGGCTGGTATTGGACTTTCTATGGGGCTGTGTATGGGACTTTCTATGGGGCTGGTATTGGACTTTATGGACTGTGTATGGGACTTTCTATGGGGCTGGGTATAAGACTTTCTCGGGGGCTGTGTATTGGACCTTTTATGCGGGGCTGTGTATGGGACTTTCTATGGGGCTGTGAATGGACTTTCTATGGGACTGGTGTATGGGACTTTCTATGGGGCTGTATGACTTTATTGGGGCTGTGTATGGACTTTTAGGGGGTATTGTATGGACTTTCTATGGGGCTGTGGATTGGACTTTCTATGGGGTGGTTGTGTATGGACTTTCTATGGGGCTGTGTAGGGGACGTTCTATGGGGCTGTGTATGGGACTTTCTATAGGGCTGTGTTATGGGACTTCTATGGGGCTTGTGTATGGGACATTCTATGGGGCTGTGTATAAGGGACTTTCTATAGGGCTGTGTTGGGAGTTCTGGCTGTGTCTTGGGCTTTTATGGCTGTGTATTCGGACTTTCTATGGGGCTGTGTATTGGACTTCTATGGGGTGTGTTGGTTGTATGGGAACGTTCTATGGGGCTGTGTATGGGACTTTCTATGGGGCTGTGTATGGGACTTTCTATAGGGTGTGTGTATGGACTTTCAATGGGGCTGTGTATGAGACAATCTATTGGGGCTGTGTATGGGACGTTCTATGGGCTGTGTATGTGGACTTTTATAGGGCTGTGTATTGGACTTTTATGGGGCTGTGATTGGACTTTTATGGACGTGTGTATGGGAACTTCTATGGTGTGCATGACTTTATGTGGTGTGTATGGGACTTTATTTGGGCTGTGTATTGGACTTTCTATGGGGCTGTGTATGGGACTTCTATGGGACTAGTGTATTGGACTTCTATGGGGCTGTGTAGGAGATTCTATGGGGCTGTGTATGGGACGTCTATGGGGTTGTATGGGACTTTCTATAGGGATGTGTATGGGACTTTCAATGGGTGTGTATGAGACATTCTTGGGGCTGTGTATGGGACGTTCTATGGGGCTGTGTATGGGACTTTATAGGGCTGTGTATTGGACTTCTATGGGGCTGTGATTGGACTTTCTATGGGATGGTATGGGACCTTTCTATGGGGCTGTGTATAGACTTTTATGAGGCTGGAGGGGGTATGGCTGCTGTGTATGGGACTTTCTATGGGGCTGTGTATTGGACTTCTATGGGTCTGTGTATGGGTGACTTTTCTATGGGGACTGTGTATTGGACATCTATGGGGCTGTGTTTATGGGACGTTTCATATGGGGCTGTGTAGGACTTTTTCTAGGGGCTGTGTGATGGACTTTCTATGGGGCTGTTATTGGACTTTCCATGGGGACTGTGTATGGGACTTTCTATGGGGCTGGTATAAGACGTTTATATGGGGCTGTGTATGGGACTTTCTATGGGGCTGTGATTGGACTTTCTAGGGGGCTGTTTATGGGACTTCGTATGGACTGTGTATTGGACTTTCTATGGGCGTGTGTATGGGACTTTGCTAGGGGGCTGTGTATTAAGACTTTCTATGGGTTTTTGTTTATGGGACTTCTAGGGGCTGTGTAGGAGACTTTCTATGGGGCTGTGTATGGGACGTTCTATGGGGCTGTGTATGGGACTTTCTATAGGGCTGTGTATGGGATCTTTCAATGGGGCTTTGTATGAGACATTCTATGGGACTGTGTATGGACTTTCTATGGGGCTTTGTATGGGACTTTCTATGGGGCTGTGTATGGGATTTTCTATGGGGCTGTGTATGGGACTATCTATGGGGCTGTGTATGGGGCTTTCTATGGGGCTGTGTATGGGTCTTTCTAGGGGACTGTTTATAGAATTTTCTATGGGGCTGTGTATGGGAGAAAGTCACCCCTCAGCTTATACTGGAGTCAATCAATTTTACAGGAAAAGTACCTTGGCTTATACATGGATTAGCTTATACTCAAGTATATACGTTAGATAATGCAGATAAGCAAGTTTTTTATTCTTCCCTTTACTTATCTCTTCACATTTGTTTTTCCTCTCTCAGTTTCGGGTTTGAATCAGACCCAGATCCCATCCCTATTATTTCGCAGGTGCAAGTACATTATTACCACTACGTCAATGCAAAATTATACTTTGTGCACTAAACATGGTAGAACCTGTAAAACTACAAAATAATTTAACAAAAAATGTGTACATTTTTTTTTTAAAAAGCCAGATATGTTTCCCATATTTAAATATAATTTCCACATACTCTATGGGCCGTATTTATAAAGGAGCGCTATTTTCTCCATTTTTTTTATCGCCACACATTTAAAAAAAAAAAAAATTGCAATTTGGTTTTTTAAGAGGCATTTTTCCTAGGACTAATTTCCCCTGTGGCAAACATTTCCAAAAAATCTTTTGGAACTTCAACTGAATGTAAACAGGTATTTTCACCTTTTCCCTAAAAAAAAAAAATTCTATAAACCCTCAGGGAACATTTTAGAACTGAAGTTAATCGGGTAAAATACAAATTTTTAAGCTTTTGCTAAGTTCCAGCAAAGAAATCTCCCCTAGAAATGCCTTCTCGTCACTTTATAAAAACTGCTGGGGTTTTCATGTATTTATGATAATTAGGGATGGCCGGTTCGTGGATCCGAACCCGGATCCGCCGTGCATTTATCCCATTCGCGAACGGCGGATTTTTCCGGATTTTCCGCCTTCCGAACTTCCCAACCGCGGATTTCTCGTAATTTCGAAAATTTTAGAAAATACAAGGATTTCTCTTATTTCCGTACATACGTATTTTTGAAAATTTACGACATTACGAGGATTACTCGTATTTTCAAAAATACGTATTTTCGAAATTACGAGAAAACGCGTATTTTCGAAAATTTTCGAAATTACGAGATTTCCCGTATTTTCGAAAATACGAGAAATTTTTTCGAAAATTTGCGGATCCCCGAGCGGACCGGATTTTGCAAAGTTCGGACATCTCTAATGATAATCAAAATAGTTGTGAAACATCAACAGTATAGTTTTATTAACATGCCCCTATGTATATTTATATACACTAGCAGGGAGATTCAATAAAAGTTCTTATCGTTTAAAATGGTGCTAATTTTGCCCCAACCAATCAGATGTTAGCTTTCAAATGTTAAATAAGATCTGATTGGTTTGGGCAAAATTAGCACCATTTTAAACGATAAGACCTTTTATTGAATAAAATAAATCAGAAATAAATCTGTCATTATCATCAAATAAAGTGTTAATTGAAGAAACTAGAATAATAACCACCAAAGAGCCATTTTATGCCAAAAGGTGTAATAAGTCTAACACACATTTCAGACTTTAAAAAAAAAAGAAAAAAGAAAAGATAATTCTTTTAAAAACTCCCAGGACAATTTTTATTAAAAATTATAATAAGGGTTTTTTAAAGGGCATGTCCATGCTATTAAAACTTTTGATATATTATAGGTTTTGTTCCCCCAGCCCCAAAAGCTATAATCTTATGTGCAGAAACTCCCCCGATAGTTACTTACCTTGCCTCTCTCCTTTACTGCACTGCCCCGGCCCTCTGCTTGCACGGAACTACAAGCAGAGGGCTGGACCGGCAACTGCGTCTGTGATTGGCTGAGAGGCAGTACGCATGCCAAACTTCTCCCAGAGGAGAGACAGGAGGCGGAGTCCTATATGGACTCTGCTATCCTCCGGGTGGGCAGTTTTTTTTGACTTGGGGAGGGATTACTGGAGAACCATTTGGAGCTGGGATGTTAGGTAAGGATTTTATTACACTACAGAGTAGGGCCAGTAGTGGGGGAAATTATGGTTTGGGGGTGGACATGCCCTTTAAAGGATACACCGTAAAAAAAAATTGGTGTAAAAAAAACTTTGTTATTTGCAAGATGTTGTTTTAAAGCTATAGTTGGTTAAAACATTTTTTATCTCTCCCCCAGAGCCTACCTTTTCTGGTAGAAACTTTCCAGTTTCCTGCTCCTGGATAAAGTGATCTGCAGCTCCACCCCAATGAGATGTCCTGCTCCTTCCAGCTTCCTGGGCCTCCAAGCATAATTTCCTCATGTTCCATGCGCGAACTTGCCGTGTGTATGTGCCTGATGTGAGTGCGCATGCAAAAATCAATGAAATTTAGCAAAAAAAAAAAAATTAAACATAATTTTACCCAAAAATACAGTGAAATCTGCACAAAAGTTGCAAAATTCTGTTGTCTTGTTAAAGTACAAACACAAAAACAATGTTTAATATTCTCTATTAACTGGGAGGTTTCCTACTGAAAATTTTGTCTAAACTGATCGTGGGCAAAATCCTGAAAATTCTTCTGGCATTGAACGCACATAAAATGGAATATTCTGCTGGCAGCAAAAGGGTTAAACAAACATTGATTTTTAAAAATATTTCCAGCCAAGAAAAGACCCCCAGAAATTCCTTCAAGTCACTTCAGATTTGGGGAGATTTACTGACCAAATTTTGATTAAAAAAGTACTTGACCCGTGGGGAAAGTGGTCATAAATAGAGATGTCCGAACTTCGCAAAATCCGGTCCGCTCGAGGATCCGCGAATTTTCGAAAAAATTTGAAAATTCGAAAATCCGCGAGCGGACCCATTAAAACCTATTAAAATGAAAGTTCGGCAAAATCCGTTCTTCGAAAATACGGACCCGCAAATGTTTGTTGCTCTGTCCTAAAATGTGAAAAATCGATGATTTTTTACGATGATTTCTCGTATTTTCGAAAATACGGGAAAATACGAGAAATCCTCGTAATTTTGAAAATTTTCAAAAAAGCGGTTCGGAAAAGTTCGGAAGGCGGAAAACCAGAAAATCCGCAATATCCGCCATTCGCGAACGTGGTAAATCCGCCGCGGATCCGGGTTCGGATCCGCGAACTGGGCCATCACTTGTCATAATTTATGATAAAGCAATTTATTGGGATTTTTATAATTTGTGTTAATTTCCACTGGTAAAAATATCATCAAAATATAGAGATAGTTGCCTTATAAATATGCCCCTAGATATCTAGGTATCTAGATAGAATTCATGAACTGCCAACTAAAGTGGATTGTGAACAGTTAATTACACATTAAAGAAAGATTCACAGAAGTACATTTCCCTAATGAATTATAATGAATCCCACACTGAATTGTCTCTAGGTTGGCAGTGTACAATTAGCTATAAAATACCCACATGTACAGTAGTTACAGACGGGCATCTCAGTGCTCAGTCAAAGGTGAGTTTATGAAATGTACATTTCCCAGAT
Organism: Hymenochirus boettgeri; assembly: GCA_019447015.1. Classification (NCBI taxonomy): domain Eukaryota; kingdom Metazoa; phylum Chordata; class Amphibia; order Anura; family Pipidae; genus Hymenochirus; species Hymenochirus boettgeri. Next base: position 395,825 of record JAACNH010000015.1, on the reverse strand, counting down.
TGATTTAGAATCCTTATATCCTACAGGGACTGTGTTATACACAACTCTCTCGCCTTATTATGTTATTTATGATATCTTTATAGTTAGATATGTTTTAGTCAGATAGACATTGAGGTTCACCTACTGGAGTTTTGAAAGGAAAACTTTATTGTGTCAGTACTGCCAGCTTTAGTTTTTATTTAATATAAATTATTTCTCATATTATTATAATTTGATTATCTAAATATAATATTCATTCATACATTTACATACATATTTATTCTTTTCATTTATAGAAAGGATGTCTAACTCTATGTTTGAAAACAATTCACAGATTTCCCGTACACACTAGTTTTTCAACATCTAGATTGATTCTGGTTGGACATCTATTATTTAGGGTTAATTCATCAGACCCCTCACTCAATGCAAACAGACAAAAATGAAAGTTCAGTAAATCAGCTTCCCACTTGTTTTAAAGCAAGTTAGCAGCATTAAAGGTGTGTATGTGTCAGACTTACTGTAATGCCCTAATAGAGAAACAATGCCCTGATATGCTCCACAAATATATACAGTGCACTAGGGAATCTTTACTGTCTGTTCTCAATGTATGGGGCCTTTACTGTCTGTTCTCTTTGTATGGGACCTTTACTGTCTGTTCTCACTGTATGGGACCTTTACTGTCTGTTCTCTTTGTATGGGACCTTTACTGTCTGTTCTCACTGTATGGGACCTTTACTGTCTGTTCTCACTGTATGGGACCTTTAATGTCTGTTCTCACTGTATGGGACCTTAACTGTCTGTTCTCACTGTATGGGTCCTTTACTGACTGTTCTTACTGTATGGGACCTTTATTGTCTGTTCTCACTGTATGGGACCTTTACTGTCTGTTCTTACTGTATGGGACCTTTATTGTCTGTTCTCACTGTATGGGACCTTTACTGTATGTTCTCACTGTATGGGACCTTTACTGACTGTTCTCACTGTATGGGACCTTTACTGTATTTTCTCACTGTATGGGACCTTTACTGTCTGTTCTCACTGTATGGGACCTTTACTGTCTGTTCTCACTGTATGGGACCTTTACTGTCTGTTCTCACTGTATGGCACCTTTACTGTCTTTCTCATCACTGTATGGGACATTTACTGTCTGATCTCACTGTATGGGACCTTTACTGTCTGTTCTCACTGTATGGGACCTTTACTATCTGTTCTAACTGTATGGGACCTTTACTATCTGTTCTCACTGTATGGGACCTTTACTGTCTATTCACATTGTATGAGACCTTTACTGTCTGTTCTCACTGTATGGACCTTACTGACTGTTCTCACTGTATGGACCTTTACTGTCTGTTCCACTGTATGGGACCTTAACTGACTGTTCTAACTGTATGGGACCTTTCTATCTGTTCTCTTTGTTGTATAGGACCTTACTGTCTGTTCTCACTGTATGGGACCTTTACTGTCTGTTCTCACTGTATGGGACCTTTACTGTCTGTTCTCACTGTATGGGACCTTACTGTCTGTTCTCACTGTATGGGACCTTTACCGACTTTTCTCACTGTATGGGACCTTTACTGTATTTTCTCACTGTATGGGACCTTTACTGTCTGTTCTCACTGTTTGGGACCTTTACTCTCTGTTCGCACTGTATGGGACCTTTACTGTCTGTTCTCACTGTATGGGACCTTTACTGTCTTTTCTCACTGTATGGAACCTTTACGTCTGATCTCACTGTATGGGACCTTTACTGTCTGTTCTCACTGTATGGGACCTTTACTATCTGTTCTAACTGTATGGGACCTTTACTATCTGTTCTCACTGTATGGGACCTTTACATTCTGTTCACATTGTATGGGACCTTTACTGTCTGTTCTCACTGTATGGGACCTTTACTGACTGTTCTCACTGTATGGGACCTTTACTGTCTGTTCTCACTGTATGGGACCTTTACTGACTGTTCTCACTGTATGGGACCTTTACTGTCTTTTCTCACTGTATAGGACCTTTACCCTCTGTTCTCACCTTTTTGGACCTTTACTGTCTGTTCTCACGATGGGACCTTTACTGTCTGTTCTCACTGTATGGGGACCTTTACTGTCTTTCTCTACTGTATGGGACCTTTACTGTCTGATCTCACTGTATGGGACCTTTACTGTCTGTTCTCACGTATGGGACCTTTCTATCTGTTCTAAACTGTATGGGACCTTTACTATCTGTTCCAATGTATGAAATCTTACTGTCGTTCTCACTGTATGGGACCTTTACTGTCTGTTCTCACTGTATGGGACCTTTACCCTCTGTTCTCACTGTATGGGACCTTTACTGTCTGTTCTCACTGTATGGGACCTTTACTGTCTGTTCTCACTGTATGGGGACCTTTACTATCTGTTCCACTGTATGGGACCTTTACTGTCTTTTCTCACTGTATTGGACCTTTACTGTCTGATCTCACTGTATGACTTTTACTGTCGTTCTCACTGTATGGGACCTTTACTATCTGTTCTCAACTGTATGGGACCTTTACTATCTGTTCTCAATGTATGGAATCTTTACTGTTGTTCCACTGTTGGGACCTTTACTGTCTGTTCTCACTGTATGGGACCTTTTCCTGTCTGTTCTCACTGTATGTACCTTTACTATCTGTTCCAATGTATGGACTCTTACTGTCTGTTCTCACTATATGGGACCTTTACTGTCTGTTCTCACTGTATGGGACCTTTACTGTCTGTTCTCACTATATGGGACCTTACTATCTGTTCTCAATATATGGAATCTTTACTGTCTGTTCTCACTGAATGGAATCTGTTCTCTCTGTAAACATTTACTGTCTGTTCTTCTTTATGATGGACCTTTACTGTCGTTCTCACTGTATGGGACCTTTACTCTCTTTTCTCACTGCATGGGCCTTTACGGTCTGTTCTCACTGTAGGGACTTTACTGTCTTTTCTCACTGTATGGGACCTTTACTGTCTGTTCTCACTGTATGGGACCTTTACTGTCTTTTCTCACTGTATGGGACCTTTACTGTCTGTTCTCACTGTTTGGGACCTTTACTGTCTGTTCTCACTGTATGGGACCTTTACTGTCTGTTCTCACTGTATGGGACCTTACTATCTGTTCCAATGTATGGGACTTTACTGTCTGTTCTCACTGTTGGGACCTTTACTGTCTGTTCTCACTGTATGGGACCTTTACTTTCTGTCGTCACTGTTTTGACCTTACTGTCTGCCTATGGGACCTTTACTGTCTTTTCTCACTGTTGACCTTTACTGTCTGTTCTCACTGTTTGGGACTTTACTGTCTGTTCTCACTGTTGGGACCTTTACTGACTGTTCTGACTGGTATGGACCTTTACTTTTGACTTTGCTCGTCGTCACTGTATCGACCTTTACTGTCATGCTCTACTGTTGGACCTTTACTGTCCGGGTCTCACTGTAGGGACCTTAACTGTCGTGTCCTCACTGTATTTGACCTTTACTGTCTGTTCTCACTGTTGGGACCTTTTCCGTCTGTTCTCCCTGTATGGGACCTTTACTGTCTGTTCTCAATGTATGGATCTTTACTGTCTGTTCTCACTGTATGGGACCTTTACTGTCCTGTTCTTATTGTATGGGACCTTTTCCGTCTGTTCTCACTGTATGGGACCTTTACTGTCTGTTCTCACTGTATGGGACCTTTACTGTCTGTTCTCAATATATGGAATCTTTACTGTCTGTTCTCTCTGTATAGAACATTTACTGTCTGTTCTCACTGTATGGGACCTTTTTTTTTCTTTTAATTTTTACCACTTTTCCTAGGAGGTGAACACAAAGAACAAAATATGCAAAATTCCACTGCCTTTTTCTCAACCTTTAGTGATGATTTTGACCTTTGGTGACTTGACATCCATTAAATATCTCTATTGTGTCTTTGCTTTGCTTGGCTATGGGGTGACTATTTTTGCCAATATCACTGTTATTGCTTTAATCCTTTCACCTCACACATTGCAGAAACCAATGTAACATCTTCATTTCTACTCTGTGTTCAATGGAGTCTCATGGTAGTTCTGCTTTTTATCCAAGTCTCTTTATAACTTAATTTCCGAAGTCCAGGCCATCTCCTATGCTGGCTGCATTTCAAGTCTTGCAATACATTCTATGGATGTTCTGAGATGACATTCTTTGTGTAATGGGGTTTGATCGGTACGGTGAGTATCTGTAACCCTCTGAGATATAACACCATCATGTCCCTAACTATAGTCTACAAACTCATTGCTGCTGCTTGCTATTCCATTCTCTCTATAACTATTCAAATTATTACAACCTTCAGACTTCCATTGTGTGACTCATCATCCTAAAGATCTACTGTGATAACTGGTCAGTTGTGAGACTCTCCTGTTGATACGACTATGAACAATTTATATGGCAGTTTAATTATTATTGTTATATTGGGGATATGCCAGTACTGATCTTCATTTCCTATGTTAAATTCTAAGAGTGTGTGCAAGATCTTCAAAGGACTTCCGATCCAAAGCCTTGCAGACCTGTGCTCCCACCTTGTTTCCCTATCAAACTATCTCCTTGATGTGGTCTTTGAAGTGATCCTGTACAGATATACACCGACAAGTGTCCCTTATGCCCCAAGGGGTTTACATCTGTGAATTTTCTTGTGGTACCTCCACTTCTCAATCCTTTATGTATGGTTTAAACTACAGGAAATTAGAATCAAAATAATCAATAGTCTATTCCATTAAAATGATTGTTACCTTATGAAATCAATAGCTGAAAAGCGAAAAAAGATATAATACATAAATATATTATAATATAGTATGTGTGTGTGTATTAATGGCAGCACTTAAATCATAGTTGCAATCCAAAAAACATTTTATTTGTAATCAACAGTGCAATGTTTCTAGAGCTGACCCCTCTTCTTCAGGCTCACAAATAGTTATCAACTTGACAATCACTTAACATCTATTTAACCCCAGTAGCAGGAAATGACATCACTTCACTCCACCTCCAACATCAATTTCTCACATTAGATATCCCTTAACGTGATGCCTACCCATGACACTACAAAGGTTACCCATATGTTTAGTAACTAATGCACAAATCCCTTTAAGAGGGCAATATATTCAATGTAAACATCTCCCTAGCTTCCAACAGCCAAGGGAAATGCCAACACTAGAAAAAGGCAAACCCTCTATAGAAATAAAGATTATAGGTTCTATTGAGTCCATGTGGTGTGGGGTGTTTATCTTCTTCAACCACCACACTTCCTTTTGTTTTAATTTCAATTCCCTGTTGCCTCTTCTATGTGGGAACGCTACCATCTTCCAACATCATATATCTAAGAGAATAGGGTACCTGATTCCCAAAACATGTAGGGGTGTGACCTATACAGCACAGTGTTTCCAACTGTCTCAATCTACCATATGTTTATATGTGTTGTTTAGGGTATAACTGGAGATCCTGGTAGTATTTGGAGACAAGCCTGGAGCCACAGCAGCAGAAGTGTTCCAACCGTTGTTGATATCTAAGGCTTTGTGCTCAGCCTCCATAAAATGCTTGGGAGTGCAAATTGCCATCCTTCAATCTGATACTGGATTGATGCGGGAAATCCGTGAGGAGACCATAGAACACCACAGCACTATCTGCATATTTTGCTTCACATGTATATAACCCCTTAATTCAAATTTTGAGAGGTAATGGGATGTTAAAAGACCAGGTCCCTTCTCCACAAAATTGCACTGTGTACATCTGACAACAACTGGACATCCCCAACCTTTTGGGTTTCGGAATGTATCCCTACATTTCCTCTCAGTTTTGATATGTGCTTCTTACCAATTGGCTGCCCAAGGAAATCCCTTCCTGTAGGAAACCACTGGTGGTTCTATAAATTCAGGGACTTGTGGATAAGACTCTTTTACAATATGCCAAATTTTACGTATTGCTCCTCAAAGGTGCTCACTTCCTACCCCATACTCCATAATCATGGGATCCAGTGCCGTCTTTCACATTCCCCCTCCCCCCGCAGTCATCACTTATTTTAATGCCCTCTCAAGGACCTGGTCGGGTATCTGGCATTCCTGTACCACATGTCACTTACTATTTTCTGGACCCTGTTGAATTGACTCACAGAATCACCTTTTAGTATGAGCCAGGTGAAAATGCTGATACAGAAGTAATTGGTTCCTATCAATCTCTCATTCACATACAATTCAGTTTTGATACCATAGTCTCCTCTCTTACACTTCCATCCAGAAAACTGATGCTCTCAATGGTAAATTTGATCTTCAGGTGTTATATTATCGAGTCCCTCGTAGAAGCTCAACAGAGATCCAATGTGGGCCCCTCCACAGGAAGAAGACATTGTCTATGTATCTCCACCAGGACACAATGTGCCCCGTGAAGGATGGTACCCATAGATGAGGTGACGGGTGGATGAGAGGAGAATCATTGCAGACGGAGGTTGCGTCTGGGACGATATTGTGGATCAGCTCTGAGATATATGGAGGGGCTGTGTTGGAAAATGCTTTTATGGATAGGGTGATATATGGAGGGGCTGTGTTGGATAGTGCTTTAAGGATGGTGAGATATATGGAGGGCTGTGTTGGATAGTTCTTTATAGGATAGGGTGAGATATATGGAGGCTGTGTTGGATAGTGCTTTATAGGATAGGGTGAGATATATGGAGGGCTGTGTTGGATAGTGCTTATAGGATAGGGTGAGATATATGAGGGGCTGTGTTGGATAGTGCTTTATAGGATAGTGTGAGATATATGGAGGGGCTGTGTTGGATAGTGCTTTATAGGATAAGGAAGCAGCTTGAACTGGATCCTTTGCTGATGGGGCAACCAGTGGAGGGACTGACAGAGAGGAGAGGCATTAAAGAAGTGAGAAGAGAATGAATGAGCCAGGCAGCAGAGTTGAGGTGGTACCAGGCGGTTATTTTGAAACCACACAGGAGTGGGTGTCGTAGTCTAGCCGGGATATGATAGGGCTGGACTAGTAATTTCTTATCGTTGGAGATACCCTTTAATGTATTGTGTTTATTTTCAATTTAATTTTAAACATATCCCACAGCACTTTGGCAATTAGTTCATTCAGGTCACATCAAGCCCTGCCCCCCCCCCCCAAAAAAAAGCATTATATGCTTTGTAGCGCGAAGTACTGAGTTCGATTTCACCCTTGGGACAACATAAGCAATGAGTTTGTATGTTCTCCCCGTGCTTGCGTGGGTTTCCTCTAGGCACTCTCGTCCCCCCCCCCCCCAATCATAAAGACATACTGGTTTTATTTGTTAAATAAATTTGCTTAGACTGTAGCGTCTTCAGGGCAGGGCCTGATGTAATGTAACATGTAATTGTAAAGCACTACAAAAGATTTTGTCGCTATATAAATCCACAATTAAATAATAATAAAATAATAATGCAGGCTCAATTAACTGTGTCTGAACGCAATGTACCTCCAACTGTAAGCCATGAAGCAACCTAAAGGAGGAGACATGATGCACTCTCCATGTTAAATTTTGGCTGATTACCCTGGAAATTCCCAATTAGCTATAAAGCCAGTGTTAGGGACCTCCTGAATGCAAGGTGTAATTGCATTGTGGCTAGCGGTGTTTATAGGACTGCCCAGGCAGTCCCTATAACATTACATGGCAGACGTTGGTGGTCGAACCACGGGGTCTCTGAGAAATTAAGAAGAATTTTCAAAAAACACTGTATGGGTCCGAAAGACCCAATACCGAAACACAAGATAAGCAACTCATATACGCAGTGCAGTGCAGTGAAGAATGCTCTGATTTGTATTGGGGGAGAAGAGAAGAGCCAATTGCGTGGGTCAGGACTCCCGTGTACCTGCTCTTAAGGATAAGGACATACTTTGAAGAATGTAATGTCAACATCTTGGTAAAGGACATGACTGGTTCAAGAGAGGTGTAAGGAGGCCATCTGTGTGAAAATAAAGAAACCAAGCCTAAATAGGGTGGGGGGGGGTCGACGCCAACTGTCTGCCATGTACAATGCTGTTTTAACATCTTACCCTGGGCAGTTTTGATAACACCTCCCTAAACACCTGGCTGTGATATGCTGATTGGGGACTTTCCAGGGGTACATAATTGCCAACAGATTCTTGTACAATCATCTGAATTGAGAAAGCCAGTCGGATGACCAGTTGATCTAACTGAATCAAGAGATAAGCCTTTACTGTATTAGCCATAATACCTATCACACACACAATTTATTTAACCATAAAATTTTTATTGTTTTTCAAAGAGAAAAAACAATCGTGCATTTTCATACATCGTACATATTCAACAGTTTGTTTTTTTTATACAATTCTTGTAACATTTCTAATTTTATGTAGTATCATTTTCATTTTCCAGTTGATATGATATAACCTTTTCATAGCTCTTTGTTTGTTCTGCTGGGTTTCCTCTTTTTCAAAGGTATAGGTAGGTTGGTAAACTGGGGGGTGGGGAAAACCACCACAATTTATTAGTGCGACTTTAACCTTTTTGTAGCAAAAAAAAAAAAGTGAACCGAGAACATACAAACTCCTTTACAGAATTAAAGGGCATCTCCACCTACCCAATCCAAAAAAATGAAGATCTTACTGAAAATGCCCCCAAACCTAAACCCAGTTGATTAAAATGTCTCTTGGATTCTAAACTATAAGTCTTTGTTCCATTTGTGTTCCTTCTGCTGCTTCTTCCAATCATGTAAGCGCGCAGAGGTGCCGATTGGCAGCCCATCAGTGATTGGTTAAATAAAATGTTATTGAATAGGTGTGATGCTCAAAGTCCAAATATTTTTGTATTTAATGCGGCCCTGCTAAGTAAGTGTAAAACTAGCGCAACACCTATGGTAGTTTTACACTTACCTACAAATGTGAAACCATACGAAAGATATGATATAATAATATAATACTTATCTTCTGTAATCCAGGGGCCATTGGTTAACACTTTATTGGTAAGGTGTTCAATACGTCTGGATCCTTCCCCCCTGAAACGTTTGGCTTGCTTTGTGTGTGTAATAACTATAGGGTTCTCCCTCTTTTATTACCTGTTGATCTGAGTAGCATTACTGGTTCCTCTTTCTGTTCTGCAGTGACTATTGGCCCTTTGGGAATGAGTTTTTAATGAGCAGCACCCAGAGATAACTGTGTGAGCGTGCCTATACCATTGCTGGTTTAGACTCATTTTAACAAAGGCTACTTGTTATGAACCACACTTCCCTTAACTTTGTTGCATAACACAGACATTTGAATATTCGATAATGCAGTAATAATAATTTATACTAAATAATAATAATTGTAGTCATTATTGCAGTATGGTTATAACACCACTATGATCTTCTCTATTGCATTTGATTGATTGGTGTATTCAGTTTAAATCATTGCTTTTGATTCTTTTTTGAATTTTAAGAATAATATCAAGTGTAAAATGGATCAAACCTTGATTGGTCAGGTCAGAAAATTGCTTTTCAGGATAATTATTAAAAAATGACATTTAGTAAGAATATTTTGTATCATGCCTGAAGGTGCCCATATCAGTCTTACTACCTCCAACGTTCCCTAAACATTCCAAAACCCATCATTTTGTGATCAATATTTCAATGGTAAATTCAATCATAATCCAGACAGGAAATGTCACTGAAGGTCAGCAGGTTAAACCTCCCACTGGTTATGATTGATTCAACATTGATGGGGGAATATGATCTAATGTCGAGCCAGTGTATGGTAACCTATAGAGTTTGTCCAGTATCCAAAATCTTGATGCCTATGACCTCCCCCTATTCCATTACAACACAATCCGTTGATGTACAAACACGAGTACCCACTACAGATTACACACCTACCTACAAGTCTAATTGTATTCACAGTGCAGATTATTCCTGGTGCCTCCCCTTCTTGTTCCTCTGATTTCTTTTAAAAACACAAGAAATTTAGAATAAAAATTCCTAATCCTAACAATCATTTTCACATTTTCAAATGAACTTCTACAGAAAACATTACCAACTACAAATTGCAAAATATAGAGGCTTGTCTCGGTTATAATAGATTACCACAACTCCAACAAGTTCCTACTTTCCCTCTTCTTGTAGTTTGTAATACTTTAAGCAGCACAGATACCGTAAAAATACAATTTTCTGTAAGATTTAAAATGTTGGTTTGTTACCATTGTTATACATGGTTAATAAATCTGTTTTTTTTTTATTCTTTGGTCTACTTTAGGGAAATTGTATAGGTCAGGGGACAGATATTCAGTCTCCATCTTGAACCTCAAGGGATTGCAGTGTAATAATTTAAGAGAAACCATCACCTGAGGATGTCACTAACACTGCAAGGGTTGTCTCTTCCCTCTAGTTCAGGAAATGGTTTATTTTCTACACTATTCTGACGTCAAACCATAATTCTGCAATAAAACTACTGCCATACACTGTTCAATCAATGGTCAATGGTAATTCTACATTAAGATTTTGTTTGCCCTTCGACCCAAAACCATGTTCCCGTGTCCAGTGGTCAAAGCTTCTATACAACACTACCAACCTCTTTCATACATCACCACAAGACCTTATTACCCTTCTTAAAGTGATACTTATATTCCATATTTTCAATGATATATTTAAATAAAGGTAACATTATATAAAGTAAGTACTCATTCTTTACCTTCGTTCCAGGCTCCTGTACAAATTGATTGAAGAACGGAAGGTAAGATACTATTTCTTCCTCTCCCATACTCCAATTAATAATGCATCAAGAAAATTGCAGATTTCAATTAAGCCTTCAACTTATGGCATCCAAATATTTAATCCACAAATTATTTTATTGGTGAATGCATAGCTGATCGTAATGTCACACTCTCCTAGGGCTTCCGAGGTCACACAGGCACGGATTTATGGCTTGTACTGTATGTTCTGAAGAAACCACGGTGCGGGTATGGTAAGGCTGATTTTGGGAGTTTACTCCTTCATTGATTTACCCACAGTCCAAAAACCTGACATCAAATTCGGGCAGAGAGATATTACCCAGATCAAAGTGGCTCTGGGTTAAATCTCCCTGTAAGATTGTGTGTGTGTCTCAAGATGGTGGTAGAGTTAGGGAACTAATGGGGGGGTGGTGGGGGGTGGATGTGGGAGAGATGTGAAAAGAAACTGAGTGTAGTGTTTGATCACTCACTGCTCTTATATTGCAAACAACCTCTTTGGAAAATAAAAGATACAATAGATTCCAAGCTGAGAGTGGCCTGGTAAATACAAAGCGTTTTTTTGTGCTTATTTTACTGCAGCTTGTTAATCAGCAGAACTGTAACACATTATTTTAAATACAACCTAAATCATTATAGAATTCATTCCATGGCCATGTTGGTTGTTTGTCTCTTTTTTGTCAAATTTAATGTTACAGGAAAAGAAATCTGTGCAACAAAAATAAAGAGAAACTTTTTCCAACCAACAACGATTTAATGTGGTCATTTTAATGCAAATTCTCTGTAGAAATGTTTATAGGAAAATGTGTTATTTACCCACGACTTTCACTACAGAAAAGAAAGGGAAAGTATGACATTGCCAACTTTCGGCATCAGTAGATCAATGGCAAATGTGTGCTATTTTACCCTCTTCTTTTACATCAGAGTTTTAAAGGGTATGTCTAACCTTAAAAATACGTTTTTTTGGCTGTATGTTGCCTCCCCCCTCCCACCAAACTGCATGTTTTAATTGAAAGTTCCCACTGCCACAGTCTTGTATGATACTTCCGGGAACAAAGTTCATTAGGGCTGGACTGCCAGACCTGTATTGGGGTGAGAGGCAGCCAATCACAGACACGGCTGTCGACCTATAGAGAAAGCTAGAGAGAAGGGTTTGGTAAATACGTTTCTGGGCATTTTTTCTTTTCAATTTACCAGTGGGCAGGCTTAGCAGTAGGCGCACCTGTGAGTGGGCTGGGCTTAGGCACCCGTGAGTGGGCAGGGCTTAGGCACCCGCGCAGTGGGTCGGGGCCGACAGCACCTGCAAGTGTGGCAGGCCACATGGGGCTGTAGGAATGGGCCAAAGGGGGCCTGCAACAGGAGGGACCATGGGGTCCCATCAGTGGGAGGGGCCAGGGGGGGCTGCAAAGGGGAGGAGACACATGACAGATTGACTGGAAAATTTCAGAGCAGGAAGCAGGATTGCAGGGGACCTGTTGATGGCTGCTGCCATATTTACAAAAATGTTAAATATCTTCAAAACTATCCAAAATAAACATGAAAAATAAACTCAAAAATCCTCAAGGAGAGGAAATTCCTATCATTACCTAAAGCATTTTTGGACCACATTTCCTCTTTAATATGTTGAAGGGAACTTTGTAATTTACCCAATTTTTTTCCTCTTCAGAGATTACTAAGAAATGAAATCAGTGAAGGGAGTATAAGGAATTAGGGTTTTTGGACTCTAACAAAGAGTTTCCTGTGAGTGAAACGAACTAGTGAGTGTCCCTGTTCTCTTAAGAGAGGACCTTGCCGATTGCCGTTTGGATCAGGAAGGATTTCCCCCCCCCCTTTTTAAGCTGGGGTTTTTTGCCTTCCCTGGATACAACTGTAGGTAGGTTTCAAAAAAAAAAAAAAAAAAAAAGGGAATAGGTTGGACTTGATGACGTGTCTTTTATTCAAACTTCATTACTATGTTACTATGTTACTATGTAGTGTTGCTCTCCAGGACATAGAAATAAAGACACTTAATCATTTGATGGTTGTATGGTGTGTGTGTGAAAGTTTGAAAATAAGGATTGTTTGTACTGTTAAGACTATGTTGGCAGGATTGAGTGTGCAGTAAGGCAGACTAATCTCTTCTTCTTCCAGTTAAGGGGTGTGCTGGACTTCTATATTCGAGTATTGTACCTGTTGTAATCACCACACGCCTGTGAAAGGGTTAAAAGTGTTTTTTTTTTCTTTTGCTCTTGCACTAATGGTGTGGGGGTTGGGGCCTATTAGTTAAATAGGATTCACAGTTGTGGGCCGTGTGGGGCCTGTGTTTTTGGACTAACAAAAGGAAGTTTCCTGTGAGTGAAACGAACTAGGAGTGTCCCTTTCTCCTAAGGACCTTGATCTCAAGGACATAGAAAAAGAAGGACACATTGAAACAAGAGGGCAATTAACAAGGTGTGGTGCATCACTGTACTGGTGTTGTGTATTAGAAGGACACGTTTTTTGTCATTACCATGCAATGTGCATCGTGCCACATGTAGATAGGAACATGAGCAGACGTTAGGTGTGAGTGGGTTGCCCCGTTTGGGAAGCTGAGGGTGGAGAGTCTAAGGGGGCAGCTTGCGCATTGCAGGGATTGGCGAACTGGGGGGTCAGCAGGCACTGGCTGGGGCCATAATGCAGGTGGGGGAAGAGGACAAGAAAGGTTTGAGGAAGAGTAGTTTGTTTGGGTTACTAGGGAAGTTGGGGACGGAAGATAGGGGGCTTTTCTTCCCAGATTGTCCATCCCAACAGATTTGCCGCCTTAGGTAATGAATGGAGGAGGACCACCTCGGAAATTAGCATATTTGGAGGGGGGCAGTCCCTTGATCACCCAGGGGACTGCCATCTCTCTGATACAATGGAGGAGGAACGAAGGGTCAAGGCAAGGCAGGTGGTAGTGGACTCCATTATAAGGAGGTAGATAGGTAATCTGCCTCCAAGACCCTACAATGCCGACCTGTGTGTTGCCTGCCTGGTGCTAGGGTTCGTAATGTGGTGGATCGTGTAGACAGATTATTGGGTGGGGGCCGGGTGTGACCCGCAGCCTTGGATCACATTGGTGCCAATGACAAAGTTAGAGGTTGAGGTGAGGTCCTTAAACATGAGTTCCGAGAGCTAGGGGCAAAGATAAAAGCAAGGACCTCCAGGTAGTGTTTTCAGAAACTACTACCCGCACGCCACAAGCTAAGCCAGGGAGAACACGGGAGCTTAGAGCATTAATCCATGGCTAAGAGAGTGGTGTAAGGAAGAAGGGTTTGGGTTTATTGAGAACTGGGCAGACTTTGCTGTCGGCTACAGCTCTTAGTCGGATGGGTTGCACCTCACTGATGGTGGTGCAGTCGTTTTAGGGGAGAAGAGTGGCTAGAGGGTTGGAGGAGATTTTAAACTAGGTTTGGGGGGGAGGGTATTAGCAGTCTCACTGGGATGATAGTACAGGAGGAAAGCAGGTGTAGAATGGCCAGTGGTGGGCGGAAAGGGGATGGGGCTAGCATAGGGGAAAGGGGCATGTTATCAAAGTGTACAAATACATTCACAGGATCATAAGCTAAAATGTATGTTGACAAAGCAGCGAGAGCGCCTGTCTGACAAAATGGGTTGAATGGAAATGATGGGCATTTGGTTGGAAACGTTGACCATATGTAGGCTGACTTGTAATACCGCGTCAGAACGTGCTCCTGAGTTCTCGAATGAGCTTTGATCTCATGGGATATCCTGTAGGGCAGGACAGAAAAAAAAGGAAAGGGGGCAGGAGTATGTTTATGTTAAAAAAGAATTGAAGCCAAATTTAAAAGAAGAGATAACTGGTGATAGGGAATATCTGTTGTATTCACATTAGATCAACTGGACTGAAATGCTTAGTTCTTCTGAGACGTTCGCTAGTCATCCGACTGGGCGGTCTTCATCCATTCAGAGGTAATCTGTAAAGAATCTCGTGGCAAACATTATGTACCCTGGGAATACAATTGCATATGCACAGCACCGGTGTTTGTAAGGGTGTGATTAGCGATTAGTTGGCTAAGGAGCGTAGTTATGACGGATACGCCCAGAGTCAGGGTTTAAAAAGCGGACTGTACATGGCAGACAGTGGCGTCGAAACCCCCGCCCACCTCTATTTAGGCTCTGGTTCTTGCCTATGTTCAATAAATGGCTCCTTAAACACTCTCTCTGAACCAGTGCGGGTCACTATACGACACATTCCGCCCGCATATTTTAACATTACAACCTCTTCAAGTTATTCCTTTAATCCTGTTAAGATGCAGATACCAAGGCCTGAGGTCCTGACCGAGGGAATTGGCCTCTCTGTGACTGGGCCCATAGTTGATGCAGTTGCCTTGTTTGGGTCCTCCCCACATACAAATCGAGCATCTTCACTGCACTGCCCGTCATATATGTTCGCTTTTCTGTTTGTTTTGGTATTGGGTCTTTGGATGTACAAATGCTGCCTCAGCGTGTGTGCTCGGTTTAAGCAGACAGGGATACAATGTTTTGAAATTCTTCTTAATTTCCTCGGGAGACCCTGCTACATACTGGGTGGACCTGTTCTTCCCTCGGTTCTGCTTATTCCCTTCCCTGTTGGTCATGTGTTCTTTTCTTTCCTTAGTACTTTTCTTTGACAAAGGCCAGTCTGGAATCCAAAGTTTAAAGGGTCCCTGAGATGTTTTCATTCTTTACGGCCTCGCTCTCGTGCTAGTGTGGGATGTTCTCGGCTCGTGTTGACAGGGTTCTGATGAACCCATGCTTGTGATCTAAATGGTGGTGGGAGGCAAACTATCCAAATACTGAGCCTGTGATGTGTTGGTTTTTTCTGTAAAACCTCTCTACTTCCAGTTTAACCATTTTCCTTAACTTCGTGCACCAAGCAGCCGTCCAAGAAAGACCAGTTTTGGTTGTTTTGTACCTCTTCCCTTGTGATTTTAATGTTTTGGTCTACGCATTAATGTGTTCGTGAAGCTTGTACTTCTCTTCTGGTTGGATTTTAACCCAGGTGACATCAACAACATATCTGAACCAGTGCTGGGTGCAGCCCTTAAAGGATATAATCGCCTGTGTTTCTACCCTCTGCCCATGTAAAGGGCAGTGGCCAACATAGGTGAAACAACGGAGCATCCATAGCACCATTCCATGTTTTTTGCTTATGAACTTATTTCCCTGGTATTTGAAATAGGTGGATTCAGGTGGGCTACAGTCAGTCCCACAGGAACATACCTCGTTCTTGTTGAGATCAGTGTCTGCTGGAAGAAGTGCTGTCTTGGCCCAGCCTTTTATCCCACCATGTCAACAGCTCCTTGTGTGGGTAAAAGTACAATGAGAGAGATTGTCCAAACTGTCTGCCTGTACAATTGCTGTTTTAACACCTTATCTGGCATTCAACAACCTCTTACGCCATATATCTAATCACACCTTACACCTGGCTGGGAAGGCTAATTGGGATTACTTCCAGGTACATAATTGCCACAGATTCTTGTCAAGTCATCTGAATTGAGAAAGCCAGTCGGATTGACACGAAAACGTTCTTCAGAACTACATTTGCACAGTCCAGTTAATCTAATTGAAAAATTACAAACAGATTATACCATGACCTGGATGAAGCGATAGACCTTCAAACTGGTGAACTCTCGTTGCATGATCTATAACGTGAGTGAATTGGTGGAATTAGGTACATGAAGGGGTGGTAATGTCATTGTGGTGTTCTATAAGCCCGCCAAAGTGCTTAGAAGGAGAGCGAGGGTCGAGTCAACTTCTATGCAGTTGGCAAGGGCCTAGCAAGTTTGGGGAGTGGCTCATTATGGGGGACTTCACTTACCCTGACATTGATTGGATGGGTGGAAATGCCATCACAGAAAATGGCGATGAGTTCCCTGAATTTGGCGTGACAGGATAATGTTTTCTCTCAGGGTGGTTGACATGTGTTCCTAGTAATAACGGAGGTCTGTTGATCTCGGTTTAATATTACACATTGTGAGCGCATTTTAGATATAAAAGGAACTGGAGGCTTAGAATAGTGACCATGACATAGTGGCATTTGGACTTGTATAGAAAGGAAAAGTGAGCTGGGTTAACAAGGACTTTAATTTCGGAAAGCAAAATTTCCCAGGTAAAACGCAACTCTGCATGATGTCAAAAAAAAAGAGAAAGTGGGTGTCACTTTACACAGTTTTGTGCAATGTCTAGACTGTATTTCCACAATAAATGTTTTACTATCTGCAATGAAGAATGTCCCATGTAATTTAAAAAAAGTTACATAAAAGGTAAAACTACAGCCGTAATGTTGTGATAAGGTAAAGATTTATGCATGCTGTTTTTGTGTTTACCCTTTCAGTCCATATATTGGTATAGCGGGTTGTATTTCCATAATACGGGTTATTTACAGAATATAGGATATTTTGCAGGGATAGGAGTTGGGAGAGGGGTTGGAAATTCTACACTGGGGTGACAAAAATTTCCTGGGGGTCACACGAACAAGTCTAGTACAACATGTGGAGAAACACAGGGTAATCTTTTATTTTCCCAGATCAGATAATTTCTTCCACTCATCTGATCAGTACCCGCGTCAAAGGAAATAAATCGCTTAGTCCTCCCCCCTGGTTACTTACTGAGTTCCCCCCCCGATAATCCAGTCCATCCCTCTCTGCTACCTGTCAGTTGACCGTTTTGGGATGTAGCCAAGGGGAAGACTTTGCAAAAGCCTGTTTTACGGATTGGCTACACCGGGGACTGTAGATATAAGCCAGAACACAGACCAGGCATGTCTGTGCAATATTTGTACTTATGTAGTTACACATGAACATAAACGTTGGATTATATTCTGACAGTTTGACCAGTATTTTCTATTTTAGAAACACTGATGCAGGCATGTGTTTTCAGAGAACCATACATTGTAATTAATGAACTGTGTCCCTAATGTGCAGTAAAGTAGTTTCCTTAGGTGGTGGTAGCCCAATGGGCGTTTGTAAACCGCTGAATGGGTTTGGTGGGTTTATTATGTTACATTAGATCATCTATAGCAGTTATTAGTAGTCCCTATTTGGGTTCCAAATCTTACATGGAACTGCCACTGTACACGTGGAATTTGAAGAGTATACACCCGGGAACACATATTTCATTGTTGTTGTTTTTTTTCTTAGGTTATTCCCCGCAAAGGAAAGGTGTGCGATATCAATGTAAAGATACCGGATTGGTTTCTTTCCTTGCACAATGCAGTCAGCCCTGATGGGTAGTATAAACAACCCAAGGTAAGTACAGGTGAATCATCAAATACCTTGAAATGGTGAGTACAGATCAAACGCTATCGCATCAATCATCCATTCCATTCCATCCATCATCCATCCATTACATCCATCATCCCACTCCATCACACATCCATCCATCCAGATCTGTAATGGTGATTTTGGTCTTGTTTAGTACTGATCTTCTTTGTATCTTTATTTTTCGTTTTACCTGCCTCACAGACCAGATGATTTTGCCACGTGGTTCTAGCTCATCTACATAAAGAAGAACTTACAGTTTTATACAGATAATGGAGCCCCCAGTCCATCTGTTAGTGCAGCCAGTCAGAAGATTAACTGTATCCTGATGTTGCTCTGTCTGGTAAACTTGCAGTCATTTGTACCACCCAAATCTTAGAAACCTATTATTTAAGGGTTTCTGTTTTTTTCTCTTTACAAACACCATGTAAACATCGATGAAGTTGGGTCCAATTTAAAACACCAGTTCCGTCTCGTATCTCGACCTTTCTATAATTTCGGTAACCCTCCAATATATGGAGATACTTTGAGGTTCCAAAGAGGCACTGGACACAGACAGCGCAAAGCATCAGTTATACGTACTACTCGTGTACAATTGTCTGTCGTTTTTCCAATGCAGGCAGCAACATTTTAGGATTTGAAGTATATGTGTAATGGTTTGATTACCCTTTAATTAAGTGCACCGTTCAGTACAGCAGTGAATACTTATCACAACACTTAAACTGTGTTGTGAATAAAGGATGGGATTCCACTTAGCTTCTATATTGCGGTTTGGGATTTAAAGGAAATAATGCAAAAACCTCCAGTGCCCACATAGCAATTCTAACCTTACAATTAGAATTGGCAATATGAATACACGGCACTCCCTCTGTCTGTATGTGCAGTAACTGAAGATCAGGCAAGATCAGATGGCAAAATCATATGATCCTTATTGGTAGTGTATGTTTCTCTACAACGTAGACTGAGCATGTGGCATGCCCCCGGTTTGTGTGAGGGGACCCGCCGAGAGAAATGTATGTACCTGCTCACAGTCTGTTTGGAATGCAATCCAAGCTTACCAATGGTACAACAACAAGTAGATCTGTACGTTTACAATCAAGGTCGCAAATTAATTTAACATCAAGATGCTACACACTCAATCAACAATATGATCCCTGAATACTGAGGAAATATCCCAATCAAATCACCAATTAAACTTACAAATCAACGAAAGGCTGGGTTACAACACAGGACGAAGCTACCATGGCACAGTGTGGTACAACCCTACACAAGGTTTACAGACGCGCTACTCATGTCACAGTGCGGTACACCCATACACAGAGGTTTATCAGACAGAGCTACTCATGACACAGTGCGGTCACACCATACACAGAGGTTTACAGACAGAAGCTTACCATGCCAGGTGTCGGTACCACCATTCACGAGGTGTTTTACAGACAGAAGCTACTCATGGCACAGTGCGGGACCACATTACATAGGTGTACAGACAGAGGGCTACTCATGGTCACAGTGGCGTACACCCATACACAGAGGGGTGTACAACAGAACTACTCATGGCACAGTGCGGTACACCATTCACGAGTTTACAGACGAGGCTACTCATGGCACAGTGCGGTACAACCCTGCACAGAGGTTTACAGACATGGCTACTCATGCCACTGTGCGGTAACACCCATACACAGAGGTTTACAGACAAAGCTTACTCAGGGCACAGGCGTATCACAAAAACCCTACAATAGGTTAACAGACAGAAGCTTACTCATGGCACAGTGCGTACACCCATACACAGAGGTTTACAGACCGAGCGACTCATGCACAGTCGGTACAAACAAAACCCCTAACACAGAAGGTTTACAAAGAACAGAGGCTACTCATGCACGTGCGGTATAACCCTTACACAGAGTTTGCGACAGAAGAGACTCAGGCACAGTTCGGTAACAAAAAACACCCTACCCAGCAGGTTTTAAATAAAAAGACAGAAGCTACTCATGGCACAGTGGCGGTACACCTACCAGAGGTTTACAACGAACTACTACTCATTGCACATTGCGGTACACCAATACACGAGGTTTTACAGACATAAGCTACTCATGGCCAGTGCGGTACACCATACACAGATGTTTACAACAGACAGAATCTACTCATGGCACAGTGGCTGTACACCCATACACTAGGTTTTACGACAGCAAAGCTACTCATGGCACAGTGCGGTTACACCCATACACAGAGGTTACAACGGCAGCTACTCATGGCACAAGTGCGGTACACCCCTACACAAGGTTTTACAGACCAGAAGCTACTCAATGGCACGTGCGGTACACCCTACTCAAGGTTTAAGACAGAAGCTACTCATTGGCCGTGCGGTACACACATACACAGAGTTTTACAGACAGAAGCTACTCAATGCACAGTGCGGTACATCACCCCATACACAGCAGAGGTTTTACCGACAGAAGCTACTCATTGCACAGTGCGGTCACCCATCCCAGAGGTTTACAGGCAGAACGCTCTCATGGCACAGTGCGGACACCCATTACACAAGGTTACAGACAGAGCTACTCATGGCACATTGCGGTATACCCCATACACAGACGGTTCCAGAACAGAAGCTACTCATGGCACAGTGCGGTACCCCCTACCAGAGGTTTACAGGCAGAAGCTACTCATGCACAGTGCGGTACCAACCCATACACAGAGGTTTACAGAAAGCGGTACTCATGGCACAATGCGGGTACACCCATACACAAGAGGTTTACAGACGAAAGCTACTCATGGCACAGTGGCCGGTCCCAACAACCCATACCAGAGGTTTACAGACAAAAGACTACTCATAGGCACTGTGCGGTACACACCATACACAAGGGTTTACAGACGAGGCTACTCATGGCAACATGCGTTACACTCCTACCAGAGGTTTAAGACGAGCTAATCATGCACAGTGCGGTACACCCCTACACGGGGTTTTTCAACAAGGCTACTCATGGCACAATGCGTACCCAGACAACAGAGGTTTTCCAGACCGAAGCCTACTCATGGCACAGTGCGGTACACCCATAACACAGAGGTTTACAGACAGAAGCTACTCATTGGCCACGTGGCGGTACACCATACCGAGGTTTACATACAGAGGCTACTCATGGCACAAGTGCGGACAAACAAACCCATAACAAACAGAGGTTTACGACATGAACTACTCATGGCAAGTGCGGTACAACCCATCACAGAGTTTACTACAGAAGATGCTAACTCATGTCACAGCTGCGGTACAAAACCCATACACAGAGGTTTTAACAGACAGAAGCTACCCATGGCACGTGCTGTACAAACCCAATACACAGAGGTTTTTACAGACAGAAGCTACTCATGGCACAGTGCGTACCCCATACACGCGGTTTACAGACAGAAGCTACTCATGCACAGTGCGGTACACCCATACACAAGGTTTACAGACAGAACTACTCTGGCAAGTGCCTGGTAGCAAAAACACCCATACCAGATGTTTACAGACAGGCTACTCATGTCACAGTTGCGGTACACCCATACACAGAGTTTAAGACAGAGGCTTACTCATGGCACAGTGCAGCACCCTACACAAGAGGTTTACCGACATAAGCTACTCATGCACAGTGCTGTACAACCCATAACAAGTTTACAGACAGAGGCGACTCATGGCACAGTGCGGTAACAAAAAAAAACACCCATAACAGAGGTTTACAGACAGACGCCACTCATGGCACAGTGTCGGTACCCACACCCTACACAAGGTTTTACAGACAGGGCTCATGGCACAGTGCGGTCACACCCCTACACAGAGGTTTAACAGACAGAAGCTACTCTGGCAACAGTGCGTTACACACCCATACACAGAGGTGTACAGACAGAAGCTACTCTGGCCAGTGCGGTACAACCCATACACAGAGGTTTACAGACGAAGCTACTCATGGCCCCGTGAGGTACACCCAGACACATAGGTTTTACAGGCCAGAAGCTACCATGCACAGTGCGGGTACACACCATACACAGAGGTTACAGACAATTACTTCATGGCAAGTGGCAGTAAACTCCATACACAGAGGTTTACAGACAGAGGCTACTCATGGCACAGTGCGTACAACCCATCACGAGGTTACAGCAAGAGGCTAACTCATGGCACAGTGCGGTACCACCATACACAGAGGTTTAACAGACAGAGGCCTACTCATGCAACGTGGCGGTACAAACCACCCATACACAAGTTTTACAGACCCCGAGGCTACTCATGGCACCAGTGCGGTACACAACCCATACACAGAGTTTAAGACAGAAGCTACTCATGGCACAATGCGGTCACCCATACACAGAGGTTTAACAGACAGAAGCTATCATGCATGCACAGTGCAGTACAACAACACCCCATCACACAGGGTTTACAACAGAAGCTACTCATGCACAGTGCGGTACCCCCTACACCAGAGGTTACAGACGAGGCTACTCCATGGCAACATGCAGTACAACACCCATACACAAGAGTTTACAGACAGCAGCTAACTCATGGCACAGTGCGGTAAACATACACCCATACACAGAGGTTTACAGACATAAGCTCTCATCACGGCACAGTGAGTTACACCCATACAACAGAGGTTTACAGACATGAAGCTACTCATTGCACAGTGCGGTACATACAAAACCCATACACAGAGGTTTTAAGACGAAGCTACTCATGGCACAGTGCGGTAACGCCCATACAGCGAGTTTTACATACAGAAGCTACTCTGGCACAGTGCGTAAACCCCATATACACCGAGGTTTACAAGACAAAGAAGCTACTCATTGGCAACAGTGCGGTACACAACACCCATACCCAGAGGTTTACAGACAGAAGCTACTCATGCCAGTGCAGTAAACCCTAACACAGGGTTTACAGACCGAAGCCTACTCATGGCCCATTGCGTACAACCCATACCAGAGGTTTACAGCAGAGGCTACTCATGGGCCAGTGGCGTATAACACCATACACAGAGGTTTACAGACAGAATCTATCATGGCACAGTGCGTACCCACTACACAGAGGTTTTACAGACATAAGCTACTCATGGCACAGTGCGGTACACAACCCATACACAGAGGTTTATCAGACAGAAGGCTACTCATGGCACAGTGCGGTAACCCTACCCATAGGTTTACATACAGAAGATACTCATGGACATGCGGTACAACCCCCCTACAACAGGTTTTACAGACAGAGGCTACCCATGGCACAGTGCGGTCACACCCATCACTAGGTTTAACATACGAGGCTTACTCATGGCAGCAGTGCGGTACCACACCCATACACAGAGGTTTTACTACAGACAGAAGCCACTCTGGCACAGTGCGGTACACCCATACACAGAGGTTTACAGACAGAACTACTCAGGCACAGTGCGTCCAACCCATAACACAGAGGTTTTACAGACAGAAGCTACTCATGGCACAGTGCGTACACGACCCACACAGAGTTTTTACAGACATAAGGCTTCCCATGCACAGTGCGGTACACACTCCATACACAGAGGTTTTAACAGACAGAAGCTACTACAATGGATGGCAGAGTGCGGTAACAACACCCATACACAGAGGTTTACAGACAGAAGCTACTCATGGCACAGTGAGGTCCCACCATCACACAGAGGTTTACCAGACAGAAGCTAACTCAGGCAAAGTGCGGTACACCCATACACAAGGTTTACAGACAGAGGCTACTCATGGCCCATGTGCTGTACACACCCATACCCAAGAGGTTTACAGACAGAATCTCTCATGGCACAAGGCGGTACACCCCATACACAGAGGTTTACATACAGAAAGCTACTCAATGGCACGTGAGTACAACCCAGACACAAGGGTTTATACAGACAGACACTACTCATGGCACAGTGGCGGTACACCCATACACAGATGTTTCCCAACAGAAGCTACTCAGGCACAGTGCGGTACACCCAGACACAGAGGTTTTAACAGACCAGAAGCTACTCATGGCCACAGTGTCGGTCCACCCATACACGAGGTTACAGACAGAAGCTACTCGCACAGTGAGGTACACCCTACACAGAGTTTTCCACAGGCAGAGCTACTCATGGCACAGTGCGGTACAAACCCATACACAGATGTTTTACGACAGAAGCTACCCATGGCACAGTGCAGTAAACCCTAACACAGAGGTTTTAGCGACAGAGGCTACTCATGGCACAGTGCGGTACCCCCATACACAGAGGTTTAACCAGAAAGAGGCTACCATGGCACAGTGCGGTACACCATACAAAACAGGGTTTACAGACAGAGCTTACTCATGGCACAGTGGCGGTACAAACACCCAATACACAGAGGTTTCAGACAGAGGCTACCATGGCACAGTGGCGGTAAACAAACCCATACACAGAGGTTTTACAGACAGAGCTACTCATGGCACAATGCGTAACCCCATCCGACATAGGTTTTACAGACGAAGCTACTCAGGCACAGTGTCATACACCCATACACAGAGGTTTACAGACAGAAGCTACTCATTGGCACATGCGGTCCACACCCATACACAGAGGTACAGACAGAGTCTACTCATTGGCAATGCCCCCCCTCCCCCCCAAACAGTACAAACCAAACCCATACCAAGGAGGTTTCGACAGCAGCTCCTCATGGCACAGTGCGGTACAAAAACACAACCCATACACAGAGGTTTACGACAGAAGCTTACTCATGGCACAGTGCGGTACCACCCATACACAGAGGTTTATCAAACAGAAGCTCACTCCATGGACATTGCGGTACACCATAGCACAGAGGTTTACGACAAGCTACTCATGGCACAGTGCGTACAACCATACACAGAGGTTTAACAGACCGAAGCTCTCATGGCACAGTGCGGTAAACCCATACGACACAGAGGTTACGACATCAAGCTACTCTGCACAGTGCGTACAAACCAACCCCTACCCAAGGGTTTACAGACAGAGCTACCCATGGCAACAGTGCAGTAAACCCTACACCAGAGGTTTACAGACGAAGCTCCTCATGTCACATGTGCGGACACAAACCCATACCATATGGTTTACAGACCGAGCCCCCTAACCAGGCCCAGTGCGGTACACCCTACACAGGGTTACAGACGAATCTATCCATGGCACAGTGCGGTACAACAACCCTACACAGAGGTTTACGACAGAAGCTACTCATGCACAGTGCGGCTACAACCCATACACAGAGGTTTAAAGAGCAGAAGCTACTCATGGCACAGTGCGGTACAACCCATACCCATAGGTTTACAGACAGAAGATACTCATGGCACAGTGCGGTACACACCCCATACACAAGGTTTACAGACAGAAGGCTACTCATGGCACCGTGCGGTACAAACCCAGTACCCAAGGGTTTACAACAGAGGCTACTCATGCAACAGTGCGTACACCCCCAACACAGCGGTTTTTTTTTGACAGACAGAAGCTAATCATGGCAAGTGCGGTACATACACCATACACAGAGGTTTACAGACAGAAGCTACTCATAGGCACAGTGCGGTACACACCCATACACAGAGGTTTAACAGACAGAAAGCTCCTCATGGCACAGTGCTGTAAGCTAGCACACAGTGCGGGTACAACAAAAACCCATCACAGCGGTTATACAGACAGAACTACTCATGGCAACAACAGTGCGGGTACACCCAGACACGAGGTTTACAGACAGAAGCTACTCATGGCACAGTGGGTACACCACCCATACACCAGAGGTGTACCAAGACAAAGCTACATGGCCCAGTGAGGTACAAACCCTAACCAGAGGTTTCACAGACGAAGCTACCCATGCACAGTGCGGTACACCCAATACACAGAGGTTTACAAGACAGAGGCACGCATGGCCCAGGCGGTACACCCATACCATAGGTTTACAGACATAAGCTAACTCATGGACAGTGCGGTACCAAAACCCTACATACCCAGAGGTTTACAGACAGACAGCTACTCATGGCACAGTGCGGTACAACAAAAACCCATACACAGAGGGTTTACCATACATAGGCTACTCATGGCAACAGTGCGTGGTAACACCCCTACACCGAGGGTTACAGACAGAAGCTAACTCAAATGCACATGCGGGTACATATGGGACTTTCTATGGGGCTGTGTATTGGACTTTCTATGGGGCTGTGTATGGGACTTTATATAGGACTGTGTATTGGACTTTCTATGGGGCTGTGTATTGGACTTTCTATGGGACTGTGTGGGGGACTTTCTATGGGGCTGTGTATTGGACTTTCTATGGGGCTGTGTATGGGACTTTCTATGGGACTGTGTATGGGACTTTCTATGGGGCTGTGTATTGGACTTTCTATGGGGCTGTGTATGGGGCTTTCTATGGGGCTGTGTATGGGTCTTTCTAGGGGACTGTTTGTAGAATTATCTATGGGGCTGTGTATGGGAGAAAGTCACCCCTCAGCTTATACTGGAGTCAATCAATTTTACAGGAAAAGTACCTTGGCTTATACATGGATTAGCTTATACTCGAGTATATACGTTAGATAATGCAGATAAGCAAGTTTTTTATTCTTCCTTTTACTTATCTCTTCACATTTGTTTTTCCTCTCTCAGTTTCGGGTTTAAATGTTACATAAGATCTGATTGGTTGGGGCAAAATTAGCACCATTTTAAACGATAAGACCTTTTATTGAATAACCCTGTAGGTGCCTCCTCCAAGGCTAAATCTGTCATTATCATCAAATAAAGTGTTAATTGAAGAATCTAGAATAATAACCACCAAAGAGCCATTTTATGCCAAAAGGTGTAATAAGTCTAACACACATTTCAGACTTTAAAAAAAAAAGAAAAAAGAAAAGATAATTCTTTTAAAAACTCCCAGGACAATTTTTATTAAAAATTATAATAAGGGTTTTTTAAAGGGCATGTCCACCTGCTTTTAAAACTTTTGATATATTATAGATTTTGTTCCCCCAGCCCCAAACGCTATAATCTTATGTGCAGAAACTCCCCTGATAGTTACTTACCTTGCCTCTCTCCTTTACTGCACTGCCCTGGCCCTCTGCTTGCACGGAACTACAAGCAGAGGGCTGGACCGGCAACTGCGTCTGTGATTTGCTGAGAGGCAGTACGCATGCCAAACTTCTCCCAGAGGAGAGACAGGAGGCGGAGTCCTATATGGACTCTGCTATCCTCCGGGTGGGCAGTTTTTTTTGACTTGGGGAGGGATTACTGGAGAACCATTTGGAGCTGGGATGTTAGGTAAGGATTTTATTACACTACAGAGTGGGGCCAGTAGTGGGGGAAATTATGGTTTGGGGGTGGACATGCCCTTTACCTTTACTGTCTGTTCTCAATATATGGAATCTTTACTGTCTGTTCTAACTGAATGGAATCTTTACTATCTGTTTTCTCTGTATAGAACATTTACTGTCTGTTTTCACTTTATGGGACCTTTACCGTCTGTTCTCACTGTATGGGACCTTTTTTTTTCTTTTCATTTTTACCCCTTTTTCTAGGAGGTGGAACACAAAGAACAAAATATGCAAAATTCCACTGCCTTTTCTCAACCTTTAGTGATGATTTTGACCTTTGGTGACTTGACATCCATTAAATATCTCTATTGTGTCTTTGCTTTGCTTGGCTATGGGGTGACTATTCTAGCCAATATCACTGTTATTGCTGTAATCCTTTCACATTACACATTGCAGAAACCAATGTACATCTTCATTTCTACTCTGTGTTTCAATGGAGTCTATGGTAGTTCTGCTTTTTATCCAAGTCTCTTTATTAACTTAATCTCCGAAGTCCAGGCCATCTCCTATGCTGGCTGCATTTTACAAGTCTTTGCAATACATTCTTATGGATGTTCTGAGATGACCATTCTTTGTGTAATGGGGTTTGATCGGTACGTGAGTATCTGTAACCCTCTGAGATATAACACCATCATGTCCCTTACTACAGTCTACAAACTTATTGCTGCTGCCTTGCTGTATTCATTCTTCTCTATAACTATTCAAATTATTACTACCATCAAACTTCCATTGTGTGACTCGGTCATCCTAAAGATCTACTGTGATAACTGGTCAGTTGTGAGACTCTCCTGTGTTGATACGACTATGAACAATTTATATGGCAGTTTAATTATTATTGTAATATTGGGGATAATGCCAGTACTGATCTTCATTTCCTATGTTCAAATTCTAAGAGTGTGTGCAAGATCTTCAAAGGACTTCAGATCCAAAGCCTTGCAGACCTGTGCTCCTCACCTTGTTTCCCTATCAAACTATCTCCTTGATGTGGTCTTTGAAGTGATCCTGTACAGATATACACCGACAAGTGTCCCTTATGCCCCAAGGGTGTTTACATCTGTGAATTTTCTTGTGGTACCTCCACTTCTCAATCCTTTGATGTATGGGTTTAAACTACAGGAAATTAGAATCAATATAATCAATAGTCTATTCCACTAAAATGATTGTTACCTTATGAAATCAATAGGTGAAAAGTGAAAAAAGATAAATATATATATATATAGACAGCAACGCAATCACAGGCACTCGCTCTAGGCTATTGTTTCTTGCCCGGGTGCTACCAATCTGGAACAATATATAGGTAAGTATACATGGTGCACTCCTGGGTCTTGACAAACTGTTTATTCAACATACAAACGGCAACGTTTCGGCCCTGTGTCTGGGGCCTTTCTCAAGCCAATATTAGTGCATATAATTCAAAGTGCATATATATAGTGTGAACCACCTTCCTCTCATCACATGGGTGGGTGAACCAATCAGTGAGCGACACGCCTATAATGACCAATTTGTAGTCACATAGTTAATATGCGGCTTAAAGTGAAATAGTGCAATAAATACCAATACATCTGTTCAGTGCAAACAATGCAATAAATAACAATATATCAATATCGTGTTGAATCTTTGCAGACTCTCATAATATTTATATTATATATATTTATATATTTATATAATATTTATATAAAATAATAATTGTAGTCATTATTGCAGTATTGGTTATAACACCACTACTGATCTTCTCTATTGCATTTGATTGATTGGTGTATTCAGTTTAAATCAATTGCTTTTGATTCTTTTTGAATTTTAAGAACAATATCAAGTGTAAAATGGATCAAACCTTGATTGGTCAGGTCAGAAAATTGCTTTCAGGATAATTATTAAAAAATGACATTTAATAAGGAATTCATTTTGTATCATGCCTGAAGGTGCCCATATCAGTCTTACCTTCCAACGTTCCCTAAACATTCCAAAACCCATCATTTTGTGATCAATATTTCAATGGTAAATTCAATCATAATCCAGACAGGAAATGTCACTGGAAGGTCAGCAGGTTAAACCTCCACACTGGTTATGATTGATTCAACATTGATGGGGGATAATGATCTAATGTCGAGCCAGTGTATGGTAACCATTAGAGTTTGTCCAGTATCCAAAATCTTGATGACCTATGACCTCCCCCTATTTCCATTACAAACAATCCTGTTGATGTAACAAACACGAGATAACCATCTACAGATTTACACCTACCTACAAGTCTATAATTGTATTCACAGTGCAGATTATTCCTGGTGCCTCCACTTCTTGTTCCTCTGATTTCTTTATAAAACACAAGAAATTTAGAATAAAAATTCTAATCCTCAACAATCATTTTCACATTTTCAAATGAACTTCTACAGAAACAATTAACCAACTACAAATTGCAAAATATAGAGACTTGTCTCGGTTATAATAGATTACCACAACTTCAAACAAGTTCCTACTTTCCCTCTTCTTGTAGTTTGTAATACTTTAAGCACAGATACCCGTAAAAATACAATTTTTCTGTAAGATTTAAAATGTGGTTTGTTACCATTTGTTATACATGGTTAATAAATCTGTTTTTTTTTATTCTTTGGTCTACTTTAGGGAAATTGTATAGGTCAGGGGACAGATATTTCAGTCTCCATCTTGAACCTCAAGGGATTGCAGTGTAATAATATGTAAGAGAAAACCATCCACTGAGGATGCACTAACTAACCTGCAAGGGTTGTCTCTTCCAGCTAGTTCAGAGAAATGGTTTAATTTTCTACACATATTCTGACTGTCAAACCATAATTCTGCAATAAAACTGCCATAACCTAGTTTCAATGGTCAATGGTAATTCTACATTAAGATTTTGTTTGCAGCTTCGACCCAAAACCATGTTCCACGTTCCAGTTGGTCAAAGCTTCTATACAACACTACCAACCTCTTTCATTACATCACACACAAGACCTTATTACCCTTCTTAAAGTGATACTTATTATTCCCATATTATTCAAATGATATATTTAAATACAAAGGTAACATTATATAAAAGTAAAGTACTCATTACTTACCTTCGTTCCAGGCTCCTGTACAATTGATTGAAGAACGGAAGGTAAGGAATAGCTACTTTCCCTTCCATACTTCAATTAATGCATCAAAGAAAAAGTGCAGAATTCAATTAAGCCTTCAAACTTATGGCATCCAAATATTTAATCCACAAATTATTTTATTGGTGAATGATCATAGGCCTGATCGTATGTCACCTCTCCTAGGTACCGGCACGGGATTATTGGCTTGTACTGTATGTTCTGAAAACTCTACGGTGCGGGGATGGTAGGCTGATTTTGGGAGGTTTACTCCTTCATTGATTTACCCACAGCCAAAAACCTGACATCAAATTCGGGCAGAGAGATTTACCCAGATCAAAAGTGGCTCTGGGTAAATCTCCCTGTAAGATTGTGTGTGTGTCTCAAAGATGGTGGGAGAGTTAGGGAACTAATGGGGGGGTGGTGGGGGTGGAGTGGGAGAGATGTCTGAAAAGAACTGAGTGTAGCGTTTGATCACTCACTGCTCTTATATTGCAAACAACCTCTTTGGAAAATAAAGATACAATAGATTCCAAGCTGAGAGTGGCCTGGTAAATACAGCGTTTTTTGTGCTTATTATTACTGCAGCTTGTTAATCAGCAGAACTGTAACTACATTATTTTAAATACACCAATAAATCATTATAGAATTCATTTCCATGGCCATGTTTGTTGTTTGTCTCTTTTTTGTCAAATTTAATGTTACAGGAAAAGAGAATCTGTGCAACAAAAATAAAGAGAAACTTTTCCAACCAACAACGATTTAATGTGTGTCATTTAATGCAAATTCTCTGTAGAAATGTTATAGGAAAATGTGTTATTTACCACGACTTTCACTACAGAAAAGAAAGGGAAAGTATGACATTGCCAACTTTCTGCATCAGTAAGATCAATGGCAATGTGTGCTATTTACCATCTTCTTTTACATCAGAGTTTAAAGGGTATGTCTACCTTAAAAATACGTTTTTGCTGTAGTGTTGCATCCCCCTCCCAACCCAAACTGCATGGTTTAAATTGTAAAGTTCCCACTGCCACAGTCTTTAATGATACTTCCGGGAACAAAGTATCATTAGGGGCTGGACTGCCAGACGCTGTGATTGGGTGAGAGGCAGCCAATCACAGACACGGCTGCCGACTATAGAGAAAGCTGAAGGAGAGAGGTTTGGTAAATACGTTTCTGGGCATTTTTCTTTTCAATTTACCGAAGTGGGCAGGGCTTAGGCGCACCTGTGAGTGGGCTGGGCTTAGGCACCCGTGAGTGGGCAGGGCTTAGGCACCCGCGAGTGGGTCGGGGCCACAGCACCTGCAAGTGTGCAGGGCCACATGGGGCTGTAAGGGAATGGGCCAAAGGGGGCCTGCAACAGGAGGGACCATGGGGTCCATCAGTGGGAGGGGCCAGGGGGGGCTGCAAAGGGGAGGAGACACATGACAGATTGACTGAAAATTTCAGAGCAGGAAGCAGGAAGTGCAGGGGACCTGTTGATGCTGCTGCCATATTTACAAAAATGTAAATATCTTCAAAACTATGCAAAATAAACAATGAAAATAAATTGCAAAAATTCTCAGGAGAGGAATTCCTATCAATTTACCTAAAGTCATTTTTGGACCACAGTTCCTCTTTAATATGTTGAAGGGAAATTGGGTAATTTACCAATTTTTTTCCTCTTCAGAGATTACTAAGAAATGAAATAGTACAGGGAGAGTATAAGGAATTAGGGTTTTGGACCTAACAAAAGGAAGTTTCCTGTGAGTGAAACGAACTAGTGAGTGTCCCTTTCTCTTAAGGACCTTGCCGATTGCCGTTTGGAGTCAGGAAGGAATTTTTTCCCCCTTTTTTTTAGCTGGGGTTTTTTGCCTTCCTCTGGATCAACTGTTAGGTAGGGTTAAAAAAAAAAAAAAGGGAATAGGTTGGACTTGATGGACGAATGTCTTTATTCAAACTTAATTACTATGTTACTATGTATGTTGCTCTCAAGGACATAGAAAAAGAAGGACACTTAATCATTTGATGGTTGTATGGTGTGTGTGAAAGTTTGAAAATAAGGATTGTTTGTACTGTTAAGGACTATGTGTGCAGGATTGAGCGTGCAGTAAGCAGACTAATCTTTCTTCTTCCAGTTAAAGGGGTGTGCTGGACTTCTATATTCGAGTATTGTACC
Organism: Hymenochirus boettgeri; assembly: GCA_019447015.1. NCBI lineage: Eukaryota > Metazoa > Chordata > Amphibia > Anura > Pipidae > Hymenochirus > Hymenochirus boettgeri. Next base: position 363,347 of record JAACNH010000015.1, on the reverse strand, counting down.
TGTTGTAATCACAAACAGGCTGTGAAAGGGTTAATAAGTGTTTTTTTTCTTTTGCTCTTGCACTAATTGGTGTGGGGGTTGGGGCCTATTAGTTAAATAGGATTCACAGTTGTTGGACCTGTGTGGGCCTGTGGTTTGGACCTAACAAAAGGAAGTTTCCTGTGAGTGAAACGAACTAGTGAGTGTCCCTTTCTCCTAAGGACCTTGATCTCAAGGACATAGAAAAAGAAGGACATTGAAACAAGAAGGGCAATTAAACAAGGTGTGTGCATCACTGTACTGGTGTTGTGTATTAGAAGGGACAGTTTTGTCAGTACCATGCAATGTGCATCGTGCCACATGTATAGGAACCTGGAGCAGACGTTAGGTGTGAGTGGGTTGCCCATTTGGAAGCTGAGGTGGAGAGTCTAAGGGGGCAGCTTGCAGCATTGCAGGGATTGGCAGAACTGGGGGGTCAGCAGGCACTGGCTGGGGCCAGTATAGAGGTGGGTGGAAGAGGGACAAGAAAGGTTGAGGAAGGAGGTAGTTTTGTTTGGGTTACTAGGGGAAGTTGGGGACGGAAGAGTAGGGGGGCTTCTTCCCAGATTGTCCATCCCAACAGATTTGCCGCCTTAGGTAATGAAGTGGAGGAGGACACCTCGGAATTAGCATGTATGGAGGGGGCTAGTCCCTTGAGCACCCAGGGGACTGCCATCTCTGATACAAGGGAGGAGGAACGAAGGGTCAGGAATGCAAGGCAGGTGGTAGTGGACTCCATTATAAGGAAGGTAGATAGGGTAATCTGCCTCCAAGACCCTACATGCCGAACTGTGTGTTGCCTGCCTGGTGCTAGGGTTCGGAATGTGGTGGATCGTGTAGACAGATTATTGGGTGGGGCCGGGTGTGACCCGGCAGCCTTGGATCACATTGGTGCCAATGACAAAGTTAGAGGTGGAGGTGAGGTCCTTAAACATGATTTCCGAGAGCTAGGGGCAAAGATAAAAGCAAGGACCTCCAGGGTAGTGTTTTCAGAAATACTACCGCAGCCACATGCTAAGCCAGGGAGACAGCGGGAGCTTAGGAGCATTAATGCATGGCTAAGAGAGTGGTGTAAGGAAGAAGGGTTTGGGTTTATTGAGAACTGGGCAGACTTTGCTGTCGGCTACAGGCTCTTTAGTAGGGATGGGTTGCACCTCACTGATGGTGGTGCAGCTGTTTTAGGGGAGAAGATGGCTAGAGGGTTGGAGGAGATTTTAAACTAGGTTTGGGGGGGAGGGTATTAGCAGTCTCACTGGGATAGATAGTACAGGAGGAAAGCAGGGTGTAGATAGGCCAGTGGTGGGCGGAAAGGGGATGGGGCTAGCATAGGGGAAAGGGAGGCATGTGTATAAAAGTGTACAAATAAATTACAGGATCATAATCTAAAATGTATGTTTGCAAACGCGAGAAGCCTGGCTGACAAAATGGGTGAATTGGAAATGATGGCATTGAATGAAAAGTATGATGTAATAGGTATAGCAGAAACGTGGTTGAACAGTTCTCATGACTGGGCTGTAAATATAGAAGGATATGCCTGGTTTAGGCAGGACAGAAAAAAAAGGAAAGGGGGAGGAGTATGTGTTTATGTTAAAAAAGAATTGAAGCCAAATTTAAAAGAAGAGATAACTGGTGATATGGATATATCTGTTGTATTCAATTAGATCAACTGGACTTGAAATGTAGTTCTTGAAGACGTTTCGCTAGTCATCCGACTGGCTTTCTCAATTCAGAATGACTTGTACAAGAATCTGTGGCAATTATGTACCCTGGAGAATCCCAATTAGCATATCACAGCCAGGTGTTAAGGGTGTGATTAGATAGTGGCTAAGAGGTGTTATAGGAACGCCCAGAGTAAGGTGTTAAAACAGCATTGTACATGGCAGACAGTTGGCGTCGAACCCCCCCCCTGGTGGAATGTGAAGTGTTACTAGTGGGGTACATGATTGTCGGTAAGGCAGGTCACAAGGAAGGCAAAGAGGGAAGTATATAAGAAAAAAAATATGTAACAAGTCATCTTTATCTTTATCTGACTAACGAGCTGAAGTTCTCTCTTTACCTCTGGAATAATATGGATCCTACTGCAAGCAGATCTAGTGTATTTATTACGTATACACTGTCTGTAAGAGTTGGATTCCATTAGTTTTATTATATTTGTACATTGTGTTTTCTCCACTTCATTTTTTACTTCCTCTACTATTTGGCTCACGTGACATAAACCAAGTAGGGAGCCAAAAATTGCTTTTCCTTGGTCATTACTTCTAAAGGATACAGTAGACTTGAGTCCCCTAAACTCAGCCGGTAATTTAGAGCTGGGAACGTGATCTTTGGTTAAATCATGATAAAGGTACAATCGGTTTTTATATCACATATACATAACTCGGCCTATGTAATAGTATATGACAGGCTGATATGAAACATGGTTCCAGGTGGGTGAGAATATTCGGTACAACCCAAACATTATTTATGTAGGACATAGTAGAGGCTGGAAAACCTACATTACGCCATTCTGGTCAACTGTATGTTCCATATCTGCTTTGTTTGTGTCTATCAACTGGTAAATTCATGACAAGAACCAATTTAGTTAATTCCAGTTGGTAGCAACTTGGACCATCACCAAAAATAATGTCACTGTGGGTGTGTCTTCCAAAGATAATCAAATATCTGACACACCCTCAGTCCAGCCTACACCTGTTGGTAGTTGGTTGGGGGTAGATAAGGGGCCACACAGCTACTGGAAGGAGGTTCCTGATTATCATCTTATGAAAGATCAAAGTAGATTACAGCGAGTTACCTTTTTGGAGCCAAGGAACTCTTTTGTCATTTATTTTAAGGACTTGGACTTAACACCATCATTTAAGTATTCTCGCCTTTTATCCCTTTATTTTCCCGTTGCTTGTATTTATGTTTTTTTGTTTTTCTTTTATTAAATTATATTTTATAAAATCGTTAATTCTCCCAGTGCTCTAACAGAACAGAAGTAAGAATCCTGTCCTCTAACACGCTACATATTATAGTAATTGTATTTATTATGTGATCTGGTATTATTCCTGCCTGGCAGCAAGCTGTACAGATATTTAGTATTATTTCATATTTATAGCCATTAAAGGAGAGCTTTACTACATATAATCTTTTCCCAAAAACAGTTAAAATGAAAAGTATTTGGGGCACGGAGGTAGGATTGGTACTTTTTATCTCCCAATATAATTTCTATAAGGAGTGGTAGCACGATGAAAACTGCTTCTGCCAGGCTTCCTGGGTGCTTCAGCACTATCTTTAATACAGGAAGGCCCAGGACACTAACCTGGCAGATGAAAACTGTATGGGCTGTATCTCCTCAACAAAACAATATTGGGAGGTGGGAACACTCAATCCTACCTACATGTCCCCATTACTCTTCATTTCTAAAAAGTTAATTTTTACAGTATAGTTGTCCTTTAAGGCTAGTATCGGTTTCCACGGCCATTAGTAAGTAGGTTTTGGCAGTAGTTTATATACCTAGTAAGTGGTATATGTAAGCGACAACAGCCCTCAACCTAATTTTAAGCCGGTGAGCTGGGAAAGCTCTGTTTAGTCTGAGGCTGAGAGTTGTAGTTCATCACACCCTCCCTCCGTTATTTCTGTATTCAATGCATTTGTTAGTATTGTCACATCAAAGGTCTTGTATAAACATTCCCTAATGTTAAAATATGGACCTTATTAAAAGTTAGAGGCTGTTTGGTGAGTTAAGCTGGCGCCAATGTCACCTTGTCCGTCGCCACCGCCATTGCCACCGCCAGAATCTTCTCTCTTCATCATCATTCTGGTGACTTCTTAGTTCCGCATAGGTCTGCACCTCTTTATATAGAATTACTAAAAGACAAAATCCAGCTATGTCTTACCTCCTGTTCTTCACTTAATGTACCAGGAGAGACGGGCAAACTTACCTGCAGTGCAATCCACCACTGAAATCTCTGACAGGTAATGACTGCCCAGGACTGTAAGTAAACTATAGCGACGTAAGCGGTCGGGACCTGTCAGGAGCCATTGTGGTGGATTGCGCTGCAGGTAAGTCCACTCATCTCTCCTTGTACATTAAGTGAAGAACAGGAGGTAAGACATAGCTGGTTTACCTCCCATTCATCACTTAAAGCTTAAAAGCCAATGTTCACTTTGAGAGTGAACTAACCCTTTAAGCCCCAAAAGGCTCTTTTAAGGGCCCCTGGGGTCCGCACACGGCACCTCGCACAGAGCACCTCGCTCTAAGCACTTGGCACGTTAAGAACAATATTGTGGCGAAAAGAGAAAACCCTATCGACGCAGTGAAAGGAAAACGGCAATTTTAGCAATCCTTTATAAATATGATAAATATGCCCATAGGACTCTTATTCCTTGTATTATGAGATGTGGGTTTTGGTCTTTCCCACAACTTAGATTATACAGTAGAAGGTTATTTGCTATATTTAATTTTATCTTAATCGTCTTGTATGTGTCAATATTTTTTTCTCCCTTCACAGGAACCAAAACCCAAATAACAAAAAAGATGGCAAACTCTACTACGTCTTTCCACCCTTCAGTGATGACGTTGGGCTTTGGTGAGATGACATCCATTAAATATCTATATTGTGCCTTAGTTATTGTTTGGTACGTTATGATTATTTTATGTAATAGTGCTGTTATCACTGTAGTCACTTTACACAAGACTTTACAGAAACCAATGTACATATTTATCTCCACATTGTGTTTGAATGGACTGTACGGGAGTTTTGCCTTTTACCCAAGTCTCTTTATAAACTTAATTCAGGATGTCCAAACCATCTCCTATGTTGGTTGCATTGTACAGAACTTTGCATTAAATAGTTATGTAGGATGTGAGATGACCATTCTGGCAGTGATGGGGTTTGATCGATATGTGAGTATCTGTAACCCTCTGAGATATAACACCATCATGTCTATAACCACAGTCTACAAACTCATTGCTGCCACCTGGCTGTATGTTTTCATCTTGGCAACCATTCATATTACGTTGACCATCAGACTTCCATTGTGTGACTCGGTCATCCTGAAGATCTACTGTGATAACTGGTCAGTTGTGAGACTTTCATGTGTTGATACGACTTTGAATAATGCAATTGGACTTGTACTTATGATTGCAACATTTGTGATAACGCCGCTAATGGTTTTCATCTCCTATGTTGAAATTCTCAGGGTGTGTGTAAGATCCTCAAAGGACTTTAGATCCAAAGCCTTGCAGACCTGTGCTCCTCACCTCATCTCCATTACAAACTTCTTTGTTGATGCGCTCTTTGAGGCGACACTCTACAGATTAACACCTACAAACCTTCCTTATGCCTATCAATAGTCCTATCCATTAAAATGATGTTACCGTATGAAATCAATAGCTGAAACGCGAAAACAAGAATAATACAAACATAAATTATATATATATAGTCGTTTGGTGTGTGTATTTTAATGGCGCACTTAACTCATAGTTTGCCATCAAAAAACATTTTATTGTAATCACAGTGCAATGTTTTCTAGAGCTGACACCCTCTTCTCAGGCTCACAAATCGTAGTCAACTTGTTACATCAACTTAACATCTATTTATACCCAGTAGCAGAAATGACATCCAAATCACTTCACTCCACCTCCAACATCAATTCTCACATTAGATATCCCTAATCTTGAGGTGCCTACCCATGACAACTACAAAGGTGACCCATATGTTTAGTACATAATGCACAAATCCCTTTAAGAGGGCAAGATAGATTCATGTAAACTCTCCTAGCTTCCAACAGATCCAAGGAAATGCCAACAACTATAAAGGCAAACCCTCTATAGAAATAAAGAATTATAGGTTTCTATGAGACCTCATGTGGTGTGGAGGGTGTTATCCTTCTTCCACCACCACACTTCCTTTTGTTTTAATTTCAATTCCACATTCGCCTGTTGCCTCTTCTATGTGGGACTCTACCATTTTCCAAACAATCACTATATCTAAGAGAGATAGGGTACCTGATTCCCAAAACATGTAGGGGTGTAGAACTATATCAGCACAACTGTTTTCCAACTGTCTCATCTACCATATGTTTAATCTGTGTTGGTTTAGGGTAAAACTGGAGATCCTGGTAATATGGAGACAAGCCTGGAGCCACAGCAGCAGAAGTGTTCCAACCAGTGGTTGTTGATTCTAAGGCTTTGTGCTCCGTGCCTCCCATGTAAAAATTCTTGGTATTGTCAAATTGCCATCCTTCAATCTGATACTGGATGAATGCTAGAAATCCGTGAGGATACCATAGAGACACCACAGCACATATACTGCATATTTTGCTTCACATGTATAGTACCCCTTACTTTTTCCCCCAAATTTTTGAGAGGTAATGGGATGTTAAAAGACATGTTCCCTTCTCACAATTGCACTTGTACATCTGAAACAACTGACATCCCAACCTTTTGGGTTTCAGGGGAATGTATCCCTACATTTCCTCGCAATTTGATATTGCTATCTTTACCAATTTGCTGTCCCAAGGCACCTCCCTTCCTGTAGGAAACCACTGTGGTTCTATAAATCAGGGACTTGTGGATAAGACTCCTTTTTCAATCTGCCATTTTTACGTTTGCTCCTCAAAGGTGCCACTTCCTACCCCATACTTCCCATCTCCATAACATGGATCCTAGTGCCTGTTTTTCACATCCCTCTGCCTCCCGCAGTCATCATCTTTATTTTAAATAAGTTTTTTTTTAATTGCCCTCTCAAGGACCTGGTCAAGGGTATCTGGCATTCATGTAACCACATGGTCACTTACTATTTTCCTGGACCCTTTTGAATGACTCACAGGAATCAACCTTTTGTCATGAGCCAGTGGAAATGTGAATACGAAGTAATTGTTCCTATCAATCGTCTTCACATACAATTCAGTTTTGATACATAGGTCTCTCCTTATCACTTTCTCCAGAAACTGATGCTCTCAAATTGTAAATTGTGACTTCAGGTGGTATATTATCGAGCTCCTCGTAGAACTAAACAGAGAATCCAATGTGGCCTCTCCACAGGAAGAAGACTTGCTAGTATCTCCACCAGGACACATGTGCCCCCGTGAAGGCCTGGTACCCATAGATGAGTGACCAAGGTGGATGAGAGGTGAAACAATGCAGATCGGAGGTTGCGTCTGGGGGACATATTTGGTGGATCAGCTCTGATATATTATGGAGGGGCTGTGTGGAAATGCTTTATAGGATAGTGTGAGATATATGGAGGGGCTGTGGTTGGATAAGTGGCTTTATAGGATAGGGTGAGATATATGGAGGTGCTGTGTTGGATAGTTTCTTTATGAGGATCAGGTGTGAGATATAATGGGGCTGTGTTGGATGGCTTTAATAGGAATAGGGTGAGATATATGGAGGGCTGTGTTGTGGATAGTGCTTTATAGGATAGGGTGAGATATATGGAGGGGCTGTGTTGGATAGTGCTTTATTAGGATAGGTGTGAGATATATGGGGGGCTGTGTGTGGATAGTGCTTATAGGAATAAGGTAAGCGCTTGAACTGGATCCTTTGCGTGATGGGCAACCAGTGGAGGGACTGACAGAGAGGAAGGGCATTAAAGAAGTAGAAGAGCAATGAATGAAGCCAGGCCAGCAGGTTTGAGGTGGTAACCGGCGGTTATTTGGTAACCCACCCAGGAGTGGGTTTGTCGTAGTCTAGCCGGATATGATTAGGGCCATGGACTAGTAATTTCTATCGTTTGGAGATACCCTTTAATGTATTGTGTTTATTTTCAATTTTAATTTTAAACATATCCCACAGCACTTTGCAATTAGTTCATTACAGTCAAACACTCACAGCCCTTGCCCCCCCCCCCCAAAAAAAGCATTAATGCTTTGTAAGCCCGCTGAAGTACTCTGAGTTCGATTTCACCCTTGGACACTAAGCAATGAGTTTGTAGTTCTACCCCCGTGCTTTTGGCGTGGGTTTCCTCTACACTTTCCCGGTCCCCCCCCCCCCCAATCAGAAAGACTACTGGTTTTATTGTTAAATAAATTAAATGTGCTTAGAACTGTAAGCTCTTCATGGCAAGGCCTTATGTAAATGTATCATGTAATTGTCAACACTACAAAGATTTTTGTCCTCTATAACTCCACAATTATAATATAATAATAATAATAAATTCAGGCTCAATTAACTGTGGTCTGAACGCAAATGTACCATCCAACTGTTAAGCCATGAAGCACCTAAAGTAGGAGACATGAATGCACTCTCCATGTTAAATTTGGCTGATTACCCTGGAAATTCCAATTTAGCATAAAAGCCAGGTGTTAGGGACCCTCCTGAAATGCAAGGTGTAATTGCATTGTGGCTAAGCGGTGTTTATCAGGCAGACTGCCCCTGCAGTCCCTATACATTGTACATGGCAACAGTTGTTGTCGAACCACGGGTCTCTGAGAAATTAAGACGAATTTTCAAAAAACCACTGTTTGTGGTCCGAAAGACCAGACCGAACACAAGATAGCAACATCATATACGCAGTGCAGTGCAGTGAAAATGCTCTGATTTGTATGTGGGGGAGAAGAGAAGAGCCAATTGCTTGGGGTCAGGAACGCAAGATCCGTGTAACCTGCATCTTAAGGATAAAGGACATACCTTTTTGATAATGTAATGGTCAACCTCTTGGTAAAGGAACATTCGGTTCAAGATAGCATGGTAAAGAGCCATCTTGTGTGAAAATAAAGAAACCATCCTAAATAGAGGTGGGGGGGGGTCGACTCCAACTGTCTGCCATGTACAATGCTGTTTTAAAACAATCTTACCCTGGGCAGTTTTGATAACACCTCACCCTCCCCCTCCCTAACACCTGCTGTGATATGCTGATTGGGACCTATTCCAGGTACATAATTGCCAACCGTTCTTGTTACAAGTCATTTCTGATTGAGAAAGCCAGTCGATGAAACCATTGATCTAACGAATACAAGAGATAACCTTTACTGTATTAGCCCTAAGTACCTTATACAACACACACAATTTATTTACCAATAAAATTTTATTGTTTTTCACAGAGAATACATCGCGTGCAATTTTTCATACATCGTACACATATTCAACGTTTGTTTTTTTTATACAATTCTTGTAACATTTCTAAATTTATATGTAGTATCATTTTCATTTTCCAAGTTTGATATTAAAAACTTTTCATGCTCTTATGTTTGTTCTGGGGTTTTCCTCTTTTTCAAGAGTATAGGTAAGGTTGGTTTAAACTGGGGGGGTGGGGGAAAACCACACACAATTTATTGTGCGACTTTAAAAAAACCTTTTGTAGCAAAAAAAAAAAAGTGACGAGAACATACAAACTCTTACCGAATTACAGGGATCTTCCTCCACCTACCCCAATCCAAAAAAATGAAAGATCCCTTTACTTGAATGATGCCCCCAAATCCCTAAAAACCCAGTTAGATTAAAAAGTGTCACTTGGATTCTTAAACTTATAATCTTGTGTTCCATTGTGTGTTCCTTCTGCTGCGTCTTCTTCCAATCATGAAGCAGCAGAAGGTGGCCAGATTGGCAGGCCCTCTCCAGTGATTGGTTAAATAAAATGGTGTATTGAATGAGGTGTGATCTCAAGTCCAAATTATTTTTTGTATTTAATAAATGCAGGCCCTGCTAGTCAGGTAAAACTTAGCGCAACCTAATGGTAGTTTTACACTTTACCTACAAATGTGAAACATACGAAATATATGATATAATAATATAATATCTTACTTCTGTAATCCAGGGCCATGTTAACACGTTATATTGGTAAGCTGTTCAATAACGTTTGATCCTTTCCCCCCCTGAAACGTTGGCTTGCTTTGTGGTGTTAATAACTATAAGGGGTTTCTCCCTCTTTTATTACCTGTTGATCTGATAAAGCAATTCTGGTTCCTTTTCCTGTTCTGCAGTGACTATTGGCCCTGGAATGAGTTTGAATGTGGCAGGCACCAGAGATAACTGTGTGGAGCGTGCCTATACAATTGCTGGTTTTAGCACTCATTGTAACGAAAGCCTACTTGTATGAAGACCACACTTCCCTTAACTGTTGTGCATACAACAAGACATTTGAATATTCGATAATGCGTAATAATAATTTATAATAAAATAATAATAATTGTAGTCATTATGCAGTATTGGTTAATAACAACAAACACCACGATTGATCTTCTCTATATTGCATTTGATTTGATTGTTATTCAGTTGTAAATCAATTGCTTTTTTGATTCTTTTTGAAATTTTAAGAATAATATAAGTGTAAAATGGATCAAACCTTGATTGGTCAGGTCAGAAAATTGCTTTCAGATCTTATTCAAAAATGAATTTAGTAAGGAATTACTTTTGTATCATGCCTGAAGGTGCCATACAGTCTTACCTTCCAACGTTCCCCCCTACACATTCCAAAACCCCTCATTTTGTGATCAATATTTCAATGGTAACTTCAATCATAATCAACAGGGAATGTCAACTCGGAAGGTCAGCAGGTTAAACCCTCCACACTGGTTATGATTGATTCAACATTGATGGGGATATGTCTAATGTCGAGCCATTATGGTAACCATTTAGAGTTTGTCCAGTATCCGCCAAATCTGATGACCTATGACCCTCCCCCTATTTCCATTACAAACATCCTGTTTGATGAAACAAACACGAGGATAACCATTACAGATTTACAACCTACCACAAGTCTATAATTGTATTCACAGTGCAATTATTCCTGGTGCCATCCACTTTCTTGTTCCTCTGATTTCCTTTATAAAACACAAGAAATTTAGAAATAAAAATTCTAATCCTCAACAATCATTTTCACATTTTCAAATGAACTTCTCAGAAACATTAACCAAACTACAAATTGCAAAATAATAGAGGCTTGTCTCGGGTTAATAGAGACCCACTCCAAACAAGTCCTACTTGCCCTCTTCTTGTAGTTTGTAATACTTTAATCACAGATCCCCGTAAATACATTTTTCTGTAAGATTTAACAGGTGGTTGTTTACCATGTGTTATACATTGGTTTATAAATCTGTTGTTTTTTTTAAACATTACCTTTGTCTACTTTAGGGGAAATTTTAGGCGGGGACAGATATTTCAGTCTCCCTCTTGAACCTCAAGGGATTGCAGTGTAATATATGTACAGAACCCCATCCACTGAGGATGCACTAACTAACCTGCAGGGTTGTCTCTTCCAGCTAGTTTCAATAAATGGTTTAATTTTCTCCACAGTATCTGACTGTCAAACCATAATTCTGCTAAAACTAAAACTGCCATAACCTAAGTTTCACAATGGTCAATGGTAATTCTACTTAAGATTTTGTTTGCAGCTTCTTTTTTTTTTTTGAGCTTCGACCCAAAACCATTGTTTCCACGTTCCAGTTGGTCAAGCTTCTATACACACTACCAACCTCTTTTCCATTACATCACACACAAGACCTTATTACCCTTCTTTAAAGGATGACTTATTAATTCTCATAATTATGTCAATGATATTTATTTCATACAAAGGTAAATTATATAAAGTACAGTACTCATGACCTCCTTCGTCCAGTCTCCTGTCATTGTTAAGCAACGGAAGGTAAGGAATAGCTACTTTCCTTCCATACTTCATTAATGCATCAAATAAAAAGTGCAGAATTCAATTAGAGCCTTCAAACTATGGGCATCCAATATTTAAATCCACAAATTATTTTTTGGTGATGAATCATAGGCCTGATCGTATGCCCATCTCCTAGTACCCCCCATACCCTCGGCACTGTATTTTTGGCTTGTACTGTATGTTCTGAAAACGCTACGGTGCGTGGATGGTAGGTCCTGATTTTGGTAGGTTTAACCCTCATTTGAATTACCCACAGAGCCAAAACCTGACATCAAATCGGGCAAGAGATTTACCAGATTCAAAAGTGGCTCTGGTAAATCTCCCTTGTACGAGTGTGTTTGTGGTCTCAGAAGATGGGTGTGGGAAGTTGGGAACTAATGGGTGGTGGTGGGGGTGGAGTGGAAGATGGTCTGAAAAGACTGAGTGTAGTGTTTGATACTCACGCCCTTATAGTTGCAAAACAACCTCTTTGGTTTGGAAAAGAAAGATCAATAGAGTCCAGCTGAGAGGGCCTGTAAATACACGCGTTTTTTGTGCTTATTATTACTGCAGCTTGGTTAATCAGCAGAACTGTAACGACATTATTTTAAATCACCATAATCTTATGAATTCATTTCCATGGCCATGTTTTTGTTTTGTTTGGTCTCTTTTTTGTCAATTTATTACAGTAAAAGAGAATCTGTGCAACAAAATAAAGAGAAAACGTTTTCCAACCACACGATTTAATGTGTGCATTTAATGCCAATTTCTCTTGTAGAAATGTTATAGGAAAGAGGTGTTGTTACCACGACTTTCACTACAGAAAAGAAGGGAAAGTAATGACATTGCCACTTTCTGCATCAGTAAGATCAATGGCAATGTGTGCTATTTTACCATCCTTCTTTACATCAGAGTGTTCAAGGGTAAAATTCCTACCTTAAAAATTAACGTTTTTGGCTGTATGTTGCATCCCGCCTCCCAACCCAACTGGCATGGTTTAAATGTGTAAAGTCCCACTGCCGACAGTCTTTAAATGATACTTTCCGGGAACAAAGTATCATGATGATGGGCTGGACTGCCAGACGCTGTGATTGGGTGAGAGGCAGCCAATCACAGACAACGCTGTCGACTATAGAGAACGCTGAATGAGAGAGGTTTGGTAATACGTTTTCGTTCTGGGGCATTTTTCTTTCAATTTTGACCCCGAATTGGGCAGGCTTAGGCGCACCTGGTGAGTGGGCTGGGCTTAGCAACCCGTGTGGGCAGGTCTTAGGCACCCGCGAGTGGGTGGGGCCACAGCCGCAGTGTGTCAGGGCCCCAATGGGGCTGTAAGGGAATGGGCAAAGGGGGCCTGCAACAGGCGGGACCCATTGGGTCCATCAGTGGGAGGGGCCAGGGGGGTCTGCAAAGGGGAGGAGACACATTGACAGATTGCACATGAAAATTTCGAGCAGTAAGCAGGAAGTGTCAGGGGACCTGTTGATGCTGCTGCCCTATTTACAAAAATGTATATCTTCACAACTATCAAAATAAACAATGAAAAGAAACGCAAAAAATTCTCAGGAGATGGAATTCCTCCTATCAATGTACCTCAAAGTCAGTTTACCACAGTTTTCCCTCTTAATAATTTGAGAGGGAAATTTGGTAATTTACCAATTTTTTTCCTCTTCAGAGATTACTAAGAATGAATAGTACAGGGAGATTAATAAGGAATAGGGTCTTTTGACCTAACAAAAGGAAGTTTCCTGTGAGTGAACGAACTATTGACGTGTCCCTTTCTCATTAAGGACGACTTGCCGATGCCGTTTGGAGTCAGGAGGAATTTCCCCCCCCCTTTTTTAGCTGGTGGTTTTTTGCCTTCCTCTGAATACAAACTGTAGGTAGGGTTAAAAAAAAAAAAAAAAAAAAAAAGGAATAGGTTGGACTTGATGGACGAATGTCGTTTATATTCAAACTTAATTAACTTGTTACGATGTTACTATGTATGTTGCTCTCAGGACAAATAGAAAAAAAGAAGACACTTAATCATTTGAAATGGTTATTGTGTGTTGTGAAAGTTTGAAAATAAGGATTGTTTGTACTGTTTACGGATAATGTGTGCGGATTGAGTTGCAGGGACCATAAGCAGACTAACTTTCTTCTTCCGTTAAGGGTTGCTGGATGCTGGACTTCGAATATTCGATATTACCTGTTTAATCACAAACAGGCTGTGAAAGGGTTTAATAAGGTGTTTTTTTTTTTTTCTTTTGCTCTTGCACTAATTGGTGTGGGGGTTGGGGCCTATTAAGTTAAATAGGATTCACAGTGTTGGGCCTGTGTGGGCCTGTGGTTTGACCGCTAACAAAAGGAAGTTTCCTGTGGTGGGGGGAAGACGAACTAGTGAGTGTCCCTTTCTCCTAGGACCTTGATCTCAATACATAAAAAAGAAGGACATTGAAACAGAAGGGCAATTAACAAGGTGTGGGTGCATCACTGTACGGTGTGTGTATTAGAAGGGACAGTTTTGTACAGTACCATGCAATGTGTCATCCGTGCCACTGTATCTGAACATGGAGCAGACGGTTAGGTGTGAGTGGTGTTGGCCCCGTTTGGAAGCTGAGGTTTAGAGTCTAAGGGGTGCAGCTTCCAGCATTGCAGGGATTGGCATAACTGGGGGGTCGCAGGCACTGTGCTGGGGCTCAGTAATAGGCGGTGGGTGGAGAAGAGGACAAGAAAGGTTTGAGGAGAGGTATTTTTTTTTTGGGTTAACTATGGGGCCGTTGGGGCCGGCATCGTTCGGTGGGCTTTCTTCGCAGATTTGTCCATCCCACAGATTTGGGCCTCCTTATTTAATGAAGTGGAGGAGGACCCCTCCGATTAAGCAGTATGCGAGGGGGCTAGTCTTGAGCCCCCGGGGACTGCCATCTCTGATACAAGGGGGGGGAGGAGGAACAAGGGTCAGGAATGTCAAGGCAGGGTGGTAGTGGACTCCATTATAAGAAGGTAGATAGGTAATCTGCCTCAAGACCCTACATGCCGAACTGGTTGTGTTGCCTGTGCCTGTGCTAGGTTCGGATGTGGTGGAGATCGGTAGACAGGATTATTGGGTGGGGGCAGGGTTACCCGGCAGCCTTGGATCACATTGGTGCCAATGACAAAGTTGGAGGTGCGGTGAGTCCTTAAACATGATTTCTCGAGAGCTAGGGGCAAGATAAAAGCAAGGACCTCCAGTTAAGTGTTTTTTCCAGAAATACTACCACCCCTATCAGGCCATGCTAAGAGCCATGGATACAGCCGGGAGCTTAGGAGCATTATGCTGGCTAAGATAGTGTGTAAAGGGAAGAAGGGTTTTGGGTTTAGTGATGAACTGGGGCAGACTTTGCTGTCGGCTACAGGCTCTAGTAGGGATGTGCACCTCACTGATGGTTGTGCACTTTTATTGGAGAAGATGGTAGAGGGTTGGATGGAGATTTAAAACTAGGTTTGGGGGGAGGTATTAGCACTCACTGGGATAATATAGTACAGGAGGAAGCAGGGTGGGTATATAGGCCAGTGGTGGGGCGGAAAGGGGATGGGGCTAGGCAAGGGGAAAAGGGAAGCATGTGTATAAAAGTGTAAGCAAATAAATTACAGGAATCCATAATCTAAAATGTATGTTTGCAAACCGCGAGAAGCCTGCTGACAAATGGGTGACTTGGAAATGATGGCATTGAATGAAAGTAATGATTTAATAGTATAGCAGAAACGTGGTTGAACAGTTCCATGAACTGGGCTTAAATATAAAAGGATATGCCTTGTTTAGGCAGGACAGAAAAAAAGGTAAGGGGGAGGAGTATTTGTTTTATGTTAAAAAAGATTGAAGCCAATTTAAAAGAAGAGAATAACTGGTGACATATGATATATCTGTTGTAATCAATTGATCAACTGGACTTGAATGTAGTTCTTGAAGACGTTTTCGCTATCTATCCGACTCTTTCTCATTCAGAATGACTTGTACAAGAATCTGTGGCAATTAAATGATACCCTGGAGAATCCAAATTAGCATAATCACAGCCAGTGTTAAGGTGTGATTAGATAGTGGCCTAAGAGGTGTTTGGAACGCCCAGAGTAAGTTTTTAAAACACGCATTGTAACATGGCAGACAGTTTGCGTCGAACCCCCCCCACCCTATTTAAGGCTTGTTTCTTTATTTTCACATAAATGGCCTCCTTACACCTCTCTTGAACCAGTCACGTTCCTTCGCCAGTATGTTAACATTAACAATCTTCAAAGGTATGTCCTTTATCCTTAATGCAGACTCGGCTGGGTCCTGACCCGAGGAATGGGCTCTTCTGTGCTGGGCCATATGTTGATGCCGTTGCTGTTTGGTCTCCCCCACATCAAACAGATGCATTCTTTCACTGCACTGCACGCAATTTAGTTCGCTTTTTCTTGTGTGTTTTGTTATTGGGTCTTTTGGATGTACCGAATTGCTGCCTCAGGTGTTTCTCGTTTTAAAGCAACAAGGGAGACAATGTTTTTGAAAATTCTTCTAATTTCTCGGAGACCCCTGCTACATATATGGGATGACCATGTTCTTCCTCCTTCTTGCTTTTTCCCCTTCACTGTGGCATTTGTTTCTTTTCTTTCCTTCACTTTCTACGTCTTTTGACAAGGCCCAGTCTGGATATCCACAAGTTTTAAGGGCTCCTCTGAGATGTTTCATTTCTTTATCCTTCGCCTCTGTTCTAGTGGGGATGGTCTCGGCTCTGTGTTGCATGGTTCTGATGACACCCTGCTTGTGTTAAAGGTGGGGGAGTCAACATCAAATACTGAGCTGGTGTGTTGGTTTTCTGTAAACCATCTACTTCCAGTTTACCATTTGTCCTTGAACTTCTACCAAGCAGTCCAAGAAAGCCAGTTTGTTGTTTTGTACCCTCTTTCCCATTTGGAATTTAACTCCTGTTTTGGTCTACCGCATAATTTGTTCTGTGAAAGCTTGTACTTACTTCCCGTCTGGTGGATTTTAACCCAGTTGTCATCAACATATCTGGAACCAGTGGCTGGGTTGCTAAGCCCTTAAAGGTATTAAGCGCCTGTGTTTCTACCTCCTCCATGTAAAGGTTTGCACAAAGGTGAAAAACTGGAGATCCCCTAAGCAAACCAATTTTTTTTGCTTTAGGAGAACGATGCCCTGTATTGAAAGTGGTGGTTATTCAGGCACAAGTCCACAAGGAACATACCTGTTCTGGGTTGAGATCATTCTGTCTGCTGGTAAAGTGCTGTCTTGGCCCAGCCCGTTTTCTCACCATGTCAACACCTCCTTGGTGGGGTATACAAGTGAAAAGATGGTCAACTGTCGCCATGTCCAAGCTGTTTTAAAACACCTTACTTCTGGGCATTCCTATACCACCTCTTGCCACTATCTACTCACAACAATCACACCCTAACACCTGGCTGTGATTTCTAATTGGGATTCCCAGGGTACATAATTGCCACAGTTCTTTTACAAGTCATTCGAATTGAGAACGCCAGTCCCGGATGACTACGAAAACGTTTCAGAAACTACATTTCAGTCCAGTTATCGTAATTGAATACAACAGCTATACCATGACCTGATGACGAGAACCTTCACATGGTGAGAGGATGATCAAGTGGAGGAATTGGGTGGAATTATGTACAGGAAAGGGGGTAATGTCATTGTTGGTGTCCTTGCTTATAAAGCCGCCAAATGCTAGCAGAGAGGAGGTGAGTCAACTTCATAGCAGTTTGCAAGGGTGCAAGTTTGGGGGAGTGTGCTCATTATGGGGGACTTCATTACCATACCCTGACATTGTTGGTGTGGTGGAACTGCCATAACGAAAAAGGGCGATGAGTTCCTGAATTTGCTGGCAGGATCATTTTCTCTCACAGGTGTTGAGGTTCCTACTAGAAAAGGAGCGCTGTGGATCTGGTAATATCTAACCTTGGGAGCGCATTATAGATAATAGGAAACGAGGCTTAGGGAATAGTGACCATGAAAGGCATTTGGTGGACTTTGTTATCGAAAGGAAAGTGCGCTGGTTACCAATACTTTTATTAAATTTCGGAAGCAATTTTCCTATCCCGGTTAAAAGCAACTCTTCAGAATGTCAAAAAAAAAGAGAAAGTGTGTCACTTTAACATTTTGTCAATGTCTAAGACTGTATTTCCACAATAAATGTTTATTATCTGCAATTGATAGGAATGTCCCATGTAATTTAAAAAAAGTTACATAAAAGGTAAACTCAAGCCCTGTAAATGTGTGCTAAGGTAAAGATTATGCTGTTTTGTTTTACCCCTGTTCAGTCAAATATATTGTATAAGAATAGAGCGGGTTATTTCCCATAATACGGGTTATTTACAAGACTACTGGATATTTTCGGGAATAGGAATTTGGGAGAGGGGTTTGGGGAAATCACACGGGGTGACAATAAGTTTCCTGGGGGTCACAGAACAAGTCTTATTGACACACTGGGAGAACACAGGGTAATCTTTATATTGCCCAGAATCAGATAATTCCCCCTCAAATCTTGATCAGTAACCCATCGTAAGGAAATAAATCGCTTCAGTCCTCCCCCTGGCTACTTACTTACTGATTTTCCCCCCCGATAATCCAAGTCCTCCCCTCTGCTACTGCAGTGACCGTTTGGATGTAGCCAAGGGACGACTTTGCAGAACCCTGTTTTACGATTGCTACAACACCGGGACTGTAGATAGAAAGCCAGAACAAGACCAGCTGTCGTGCAATATTTTAATTACTTCACGTAGGTTACACATGACATAAACGTTAGGATATATGCTGAAGTGTTGATGACTCAGTATTTCTATTAGAAACGATGATTCCGGCTTGCATTGGTTTCAGCCGAAGCCATACATTTGTAATTAATGAACTGGTTCCCTAATGTTTGCAGTGAAGTAGTGTTTTATTAGGAGGTGGTAGCCCCAATGTGTTGTACCGGCTGACTGGGTTTGGTTGGGTTTTTATAGGTTACATTATATCAGCTATGGCAGTATTTAGGTCCTATGTTGGTTCCAATCTTAATGGAACTGGACTGTACACTGAATTTTTGAAGAGTTAACCACCCGAGAAACACATTTCTTGTTGTTGTTTTTTTTCTTAGTTCATTCCCAAAGAAAGTGTGCGATATAATTAAGATACGGAGGGGTTTTCTTGCACAAGCAGTCAGCACTGATGTGTATATAAACACCCAGAGGTAAGTACAGGTTAATCATCATACACCTTGACATTTGTGAGTACACAACATCTATAGCATCCATCCCAGCCATCCATCCATCCACATCCATCCATCCATCCACATCCATCCACATCCATCCATCCAGATCTGTACTTGTGTATTTGGTCTTGTTTAGTTCTGCTTTCTGTTTGTATCTTTTATTTTTAGTTTTACCTTCATCACAGACCAGATTATTTTTGCCACGTGTTCTAGCTCATCTAATTAAGAAGAACTACAGTTTTATACAGATAATGAGCCCCCAGTCCCAGCTGTTAAGTGCACTCAGAATTAAATGTTTTCCCTTTATGTTTTGCTCTGTCCTGTAAACCTGCATGTCCATTTACCTACCACCCAAATCTTGAACACTATTATTTTAAGGTTTCTGTTTTCTCTTTACAAACATGTAACAGTGGATGAGTTTGGGGTCCAATTTAACCAGTTCCGTCTCGTATCTCGGAACTTTCTTATAATTTCGGTAACCCTCCAATATATGGAGATACTTTCGAGGGTTCCAAAGGCACTGAACACAGCATGCAAAGCACATTCATACTTAGCTACTGTGTACAATTGTCTGTCGGTTTTCCAATGCAGGGCAGTCAACATTAGGATTTTTTGGGAAAGTATATGTTACGGTGTGATTTACCTTTAAATACGTGCCAACCTGTTCAGTACAGGGCAGTGAATACATTTCTTTCTACAACACTAAACTGTTTGTGATAAGGGATGGGATTCCACTTGAGCTTCTATATAGGAGTTTTGGATTTAAAGAAAGAATGCAAAAAAAACCTTCCAGTGCCCCCATAGGCAATTCTTAACCTACATTGTAAATTGCAAATATGAAATACTTACGGCACTCCCTCTGTCCTGTATGTGCAGATAAGATCAGGCAAGATTCAGATGGCAAACTCATTATGATTCATTATTGGTATTGTTTTTTTCCTCTAGCAAGTCTGACTGAGCATGTGCATGCCCCCAGTTTTTGTGTGAGGGGACAAAGCATGAGAGACATATGCTACCCCTGCGTCACAGTCCTGTTTGGAATGCATTCAATCAAGTCCCAAGTACAAAACAAGGTAAGATCTGTAGTTTACAAAATGTAGCAACTTAATTTAACATCAGATGCTCCAACACACCATCAACTATGATTCCCTGAATACCTGAGAAGATCCCAATCAATCACGCAATTAAACTTACAAATCAACTACAGCTGGGTACACCAAACAGGGCACAGAAGTCTACTCATGGCACAGTGGGTGTCACGCCTATACACGAGGTTTGCAGACAGAAAGCTCTCATGGCCACAGTTGGCAGGTACACACCCATACACAGAGGTAATACAGAAGAAGCTACTCAGGACACGCTGCGGTACCCCATACACAGAGGTTAACATGAATAAGCTACTCATGGCACCGTGGGATTACCACCCATCACAGAGTTTACAGACAGAAGCTAATCATGGCACAGGTGCGGTACACCCATATACAGAGGTTATCCAGACAGAGGCTACTCATGCCACAGGTGCGTAACACATACCAGAGGTTACAGACAGAAGCTACTCATGGCACAGTGCGGTAACAAACATAAACCACCAGGGTTTAAGACAGAGGCTACTATGGCACCAGTGCGGTACAACCCATCACAGAGGGTTTACAGGACAAAGCTACTCATGGCCAGTGTCGGTACACCCATACACAGAGTTTACAGACAGAGGCTACTGGCAACAGTGCGGTACACCCTACACAGAGGTTTACAGAACAGAAGTACTCATGGCACAGTGCGGGTACACCACACACCACAGAGGTTTAACAGACAGAGAACGCTACTCATGTCACCAGTGCGTACACACCCATACACCAAGAGGTTTTACAGACAGAGCTTACTCATTGGGCACAGTTGGGCGGGTACTACCCATACAACAGAGAGTTTATCAGCAGAAGTAATCATGGCACATGGCTGGTAAACCCTACAAAGTAGTTTCGGTAAAGAAAAGCTACTCTGGCACGTGCGGTACACACAGACACCCACGAGGTTTACCAGACAGCAGCTACTCATGGCACAGTGCGGTATACCCATACCAAGGTTTTACAGACAAAGCTACTGCTCATAGGCACGTGCCGGGTACACGTCACAAACCCATACAGAGGTTTACACAGAAGTACAGGCATAGCGGAACTCCATTCGAGTTTCAACAGCGGCTAATGGCAAAATCATACACCCATACACAGAGGGTTTACAGACAGAAGCTACGCCATGGCACAGTGCGGACACCATACACGAGGTTCTACAGACAGTACTCATGGCACACGTGCGGTACCAAACACCAAACAACAAACCATACACAAGGTTTACAGACAGAAAGCTACTCAGGCACAGTGCGTACACCCATCCACAGAGGTTACAGACAGAGACTACTCGAGCACAGTGCGGTACACCACATACACAGAGGTTACACGACAGAAGCTACTCATGGCACAGTGAGTACACCCATACACAGAGTAAGAGTCTGGCTGACCATACAGAGGCCGAAGCTATCTGCACAGTGCGGTACACCCATACAATAGAGTGTTAACAGCAGAAGCTAACTATGGCCACATGCGACACCATGTTAAGCCGGATAATCCAGCACTCGATTACACACATACCAGGGTTTACAGACAGAAGCGACTCATGGCACAGGGCGAACTAACCCATAACAGAGGTTACAGACAGAGCCTAACTCAAGGGCACAGTGCGGGTACACAACCCATACACCAGAGGTTTAACAGCAAGAGCTACTCATGGCACTGCTTGTGTAACACCCAACACAGAGGTTTACGAAGAGGACTACTACATGGCACAGATGCGGTACACCCATTACAAAGTAGGGTTTACGACAGAAGCTATCTCATGGCCCACAGTGCGGTACAACACCAGACATACACAGAGGTTTACAACAGAGCAATCTCCATGGGACAGTGCCGTACCACCCATACACAGAGGTTTACAGACAGATGCTTTACTCATGGCACATGGGTACACACCCCAACCACGAGTTTAACAGAACGAAGCTACCATGGCACAGTGCGGTACAACATACCAACACAGCAGGGTTTACAGACAGAAGGCTAACTTGGCACAATGCGGTCAACCCCATACACAGAGGTTTACGACAGAAGACTTACTCATGCACGTGCGGTACACACCATAAACAGAGTGTTGCTAGACAGAAGAAGCTATCATGGCACAGTTGCGGTACAACCCAGACACAAGGGTTTTACAAAGCACGATACCATGGCACAGTGCCGGTAACAACCCATAACGACAGAGGTTTACAGACAGAATACCATGGCCAGTGCGGTACACAAACCCATACACAGAGTTTCTACAGAAGAAGCTACTCATTAGTGCACCATAAGGGGTTAGCAGGATAGCACTGCAAACCATACACAAGGTTTACAGCGAAGGTACTCATGGCACAGTGCGACACACCATACCAGCAGGTTTACGACAACGAAGCACTATGGCACAGTTGCGGTACACAAACCCATACACAGAGGTTTTTTGACAGACAGAAGCTACTCATGCATGTGTAACAGTACCGACGGTTAAGGAGAAGATATCCCGCGGTTACACCCTACCAGAGGTTTACACAGACAGAAGAAGGCTCTCATTGGCACAGTGCTGGTACACCCATACACAGAGGTTTGCACAGAAGAGGCTACTCATGGCACCATGACCGGTACCACCCATACACGAGGGTTTACTTAGCAGAAGGTGCTACCATGGCACAGTGCGGTACACCCATTACACAGAGGTTTACTACAGAAGCTACTCATGGCAAGTGCGGTACCCATACACCCTACACAGAGGTTTGACAGACAGAGGCTACATGGCACAGTGCGTCAACACCCCATACACAGAGGTACAGACAGAACTACTCATGGCACAGTGCGGTACACCCATACACAGAGGTTTACAGACAGAGGCTACTCATTGGCAACAGTGCGTGTACACCATACACAAGAGGTTTCAGACAGAGGCTACTCATGGCACAGGCGGTACACCCATACCAGAGGTTACAGACAGAACTACTCAGCACAGTGCGGTACACCCTAACAGAGGTTTCAGACAGAAGCTACTCATGGCACAGTGCGTGGTACACCCATACACAGAGGTTTACAGAAAGCAGAAGCCCGCATGGCACAGTGGCGGTACAACCCATACACAAGGTTTACAGACAAAGCTACTCATGGCACAGTGCGGTACAACCCATACACAAGGTTTACAGACGAGGCTACTCATGGCACATGCGGGGTACACCCATACACAGGGTTTACAGGTAGAAGCTACTCATGGCACAGTGCGGTACAACCATACACAGAGGTTTACAACAGAAGGCTACTCATGGCACAGTGCGGTACAACCCATACCAGAGGTTACAGACAGAGGCTACTCATGGACACAGTGCAGGTAACCAACACAATACCGAGGTTTACAGACAGAAGCTACTCATGGCACAGTTGCGTACAACCCATACACAGTAGTTACAGACAGAAGCTACTCATGGCACCGTGCGGTACACCCTACACAGAGTGTTTACAGACAGAAGCTACTCATGGCACGAGTGCGGGTACCACCCTACACAGAGGTTTACGACAGAGGCTACTCATGGCGACAGTGCGTACACCCATACAAAGAGGTTTAACTAGAAGCAGCACTCATGGCACAGTGCGGTAAACCCATACACAGAGGTTTACAGACAGAAGCTACTCATGCACAGTGCGGTAACACCCATACCAGAGGTTTACAGACAGAAGCTACTCATGGCACAGTGCGGTACACCATTCACAGAAGGTTTACAGGCAGAGCTACTCATGGCACAGTGCGGTACCCCAACACAGAGGTTACAGACAGAAGCTACTCATGGCACAGTGCGGTAAACCCATACACAGAGGTTTACAGACAGAAGCTACTCATGCACAGTCAGTACACCCATACCCAGAGGTTTACAGACACGAAGCTTACCATGGCACAGTGCGGGTAACCCATAACACAGAGGTTACAGACAGAAGCACTTCCATGGCACAGTGCGGTACACCCATACAGAGGTTTACAGACAGAGGCTACCATGGCACAGTGCGGTCACAAACCATACACAGAGGTTTACAGACAGAAGCTAACAGCACAGTGCGGTACACCCAATACACAGAGGTTACAGACAGAAGTCTACTCATGGCAGTGCGGTAACACCCATACACAGAGGTTGGGACAGACAAAGCTACTCATGGCACAGTGCGGGATACACACCATACACAGAGGTTACAGACAGAAGCTACTCATGGGCACAGTCGCGGGACACCCATACTGACAGGTTTACAGACAGAGGCTACCATGGCACAGTCGTACACACCATACACAGAGGTTTACAGAGAGCGGCTACTCATGGCACAGTGGCGGTACACCATACACAGAGGTTTACAGACAGAAGCTACTCATTGGCACAGTGCGGTACACACCCCATACACAGAGGTTTTACAGACAGAAGCTACTCATGGCACAGTGCGGTACACCATACACAGAGGTTTACAGACAGAATCTACTCTGGCAACAGTGCTGGTACAAAACCCATACACGAGGTTTACAGACAGAAGCTACCATGGCACAGTGCGTACACCGCATACCAGAGGTTTAACGACAGAATCTACTCATGGCACCAGTGCGGTACACCCATACACAGAGGTTTACAGACAGAGAAGCACTCATGGCACAGTGCGGTACAACCATACACAGAGTTTTACAGAAGAAACTACTCATGCACAGTGCGGTACACCCATACACAGAGGTTACAGACAGAGGCTAATCATGGCACCAGTGCGGTAACCCCATACACAGAGTTTACAGACAGAAGCTACTCATGGCACAGTGCGGTACACCCACACCAGGTTTACAGACAGAAGCTACTCATGAGCATCAGTGCGTACACCCATACACAGAGGTTTAAGCAGCAGAAGCTAACTCATGGCACAGTGCGGTACACCCATACACAGAGGTTTACAGGACAGAGAGCTACTCATGGCAACAGTGCGGTACACCCATAACAGAGGTTTACAGACAGGCTACTCATGGCACAGTGCGGTACCACCCATACCAGAGGTTTACAGACAGGAAGTTACTCATGGCACAGTGCAGTACACCCATACACAGAGGTTTACAAGCAGAAAGCTACTCATGGCACAGTGCGGGTACAACCCATACACAGAGGTTTACAGCAGATAGCTACTCATGCACAGTGCTGTACACCCATACACAGAGGTTTACAGACAGAAGCTACTCATGGCACAGTGCGGTACACCCAAACACAGAGGTTTACAGAAAGAAAGCTACTCATGGCACAGTGCGGTACATACCCATATACAGCAGAGGTTTGCAGACAGAGGCTACTCATGGCACAGTGCGGTACACCCATACACAGAGGTTTAACAGACAGAGGCTACTCATGGCCCACATGTGCGGTACAAAAACCCATACACAGAGGTTTACAGACAGAAGCTACTCATGGCACATGCGGTACACCCATACACGAGGTTTACAGACAGAAGCTACACTGGCACAGCTGCTACAACACCATACACAGAGGTTACAGACGAGCTACTCATGCATCAGTGCGGTACACCATACACAGAGGTTTACAGACAGAAGCTACTCATGGCACAGTGCGTACACCCACACACAGAGGTTTACAGACAGAGCTACTCAATGGCCACAGTGCGGTACAACCCATACACAGAGGTTTACAGACAATAGCTACTCATGGCCACAGTGCGGTACCCCCATACACAGAGTTTACAGACAGAGCTACTCATGGCACAGTGCGGTAACACCCTACACAGAGGTTTACAGACAGAAGCTACTCTGGCACAGTGCTTCGTACACCCATACACAGAGGTTTACAGACAGAAGCACTCATGGCACAGTGCGGTACCCATACACAAGGTTTACAGACGAAGCTACTCATGGCCACAGTGCGGTACACCCCATACACAGAGGTTTACAGGACAGACATCTACTCATGGCACAGTGCGGTTACACCCATACACAGAGTTTACAGAAAACAGGAAGCTACTCATGGCACAGTGCGGTACACCCATACCAGAGGTTTTACAACAGACGAGGCTACTCATGGCACAGTGCGGTACACCCATACACAGAGGTTTACAGACAGAAGCTATCATGGCACAGTGCGGTACACCCCATACACAGAGTTTACGAATAGCTACTCATGGCACAGGGGGTACACCCATAACAGAAGTTTACAGACGAGTACAATTGGCACAGGCGGTACACACCCATACACAGAGGTTTACAGACAGAGAGAATCATGGCACAGTGCGGTACACCCATACACAGGTTTACAGCCGTACAAGGCTACTCATGGCACAGTGCGGTACACCCCATACACAGAGGTTTACCAGACAGAGCTACTCATGGCACAGTGCGGTACACCCATACACAGAGGTTTACAGACAGAAAGCTACCATGGCACAGTTGCGGGTACACCCATACACAGAGGTTCAGACAAAGCTACTCATGGCACAGTGCGGTACCACCATACACAGAGGTTTACAGAAGAAGCTACTCATGGCATAGTGCGGTACACCCATATCACAGAGGTTTACACCAAGAAGCTCTCATGGCACAGTGCGTACACCCCATACACAGAGGTTTACAGACAGAGCTACTCATGGCAGGGCGGTACACCATACACAAGGCGGTTACAGGACAGAGCTACTCATGGCACAGTGCGGTACACCCTCACAGAGGTTTTCACAGACAGAAAGCTACTCACGGGCTAACAGTGCGGTACACCCATACACAGAGGTTTACAGCGACAGAAGTCTACTCATGGCACATGCGGTACACCCCTACCAGAGGTTTTCAGACAGAAGCTACTCATGGCACAGTGCGGTACATACACCATACACAGAGGTTTTACGAGGACAGAAGCTACTCATGGCAACAGTGCGGTACACCATACACAGAGGTTTACAGGCAGAGGCTACTCATGGCACAGTGCGGTACACCCATACACAGAGTTTACAGAAGAAGCTACTCATGTCATGGCAACAGTTTTGTGTTGCGGGTACACAGCCATACACAGAGGTTTGACAGACAGAAGCTACTCATGGCACAGTGTCGGTACACCATACACAGAGGTGTTTAACAGGACAGAGGCTATCATGGCACAGTGCGGGTACACCCATCACAGAGGTTTCCAGACAGACTACTCATGGCACCAGTGCGTACACCCATCACAGAGGTTACCAAGAGCTACTCATGGCACTGCGGCTCAAACCCAGTAACAGAAGGTTTTACACAGGACGAGCTTTATCTCATGGCACAGTGCGGTACACCCTACACAGAGGTTTACAGACAGAAGCTACTCATGGCACAGTGCGGTACAACCATACACAGAGGTTACAGACAGAGGCTACTCATGGCACAGTGCGGTACACACCATACACAGAGGTTTACAGACAGAAGCTACTCCTGCACAGTGCGTACACCACACCATCAAGAGGTTTACAGACAGAAGCTACTCATGGCAAGTGCGGGTACAACCCATACACAGAGGTTTACAGACAGAGGCTACTCATGGCACAGTTCGGACACCCATACACAGAGGTTTACGAAGAAGCTACTCATGGCAATGCGGTACACCCATAACCGAGGTTTAGCAGAGGCACTATGGCACAGTGCGGTACACCCATAACAGAGGTTTTACAGACAGAAGCTACTCATGGCACAGTGCCGTACACCCATACACAGAGTTTACAGACAGAAGCTACTCATGGCCAGTGCGGTACACCCATACACAGAGTTTACACAGAAAAGCTACTCATGGCACAGTGCGGTAAAAACAAAAAACAACACCCATACACAGAGTTTACAGACAGACGCTACTCATGCGCAACAGTGCGGGTAATCATGGACAATCACCCCTACACAGAGGTTTACAGAAGAAGCTACTCATGGCCACAGTGGCGGTACACCCATACACAGAGGTTTACAGCAGAAGCTACTCATGCACAGTGTCGTACACCCATACCAGAGGTTACAGGACGAGCTACTCACTGGCACAGTGCGGACACCCATACACAGAGGTTTACAGGCAGAAGCTACTCATGGCACAGTGCGGTACACCCATACACAGAGGTTTACAGACAGAAGCTACTCATGGCACAGTGCGGTACACCCATACACAGAGGTTACAGACAGAAGCTACTCATGGCACAAGTGCGGTACACCCATACACAGAGGTTTCAGACAGAAAGCTACCATGGCACAGTGCGGTACACCCAACACAGGGTTACAGACCGAAGCTACTCATGCACAGTGCGCGGTACACCACATACACAGAGGTTTACAGACAGAAGCACTCATGGCACAGTGCGGTACACCCATACACAGAGGTGTTACAGACAGAAGCTACTCATGCACAGTGCGGTAACAACCCATACACAGAGGTTTACAGACAGAAGCTTACTCATGGCACAGTGCGGTACACCATACACAGAGGTTTACAGACAGAAGCTACTCATGGACAGTGCGGTCACCAATACCAGAGGTTCAGACACGAGCTACTCATGCACGTGCGTACCCAAAAAACACACCCATACACAGAGGTTTAACAGACAGAGTAAGGCTCGTCATCGGCACAGTGCAGTACACCCATACACAGAGGTTTCAGACAGAGAGCTACCATGGCACAGTGCGGTTACACCCATACACAGAGGTTACAGACAGAGGCTACTCATGGCACAGTGCGGTACACCCATACACAGAGGTTTACAGACAGAAGTACTCATGGCAACAGTGCCGGTACAACCCATACACAGAGGTTTACAGACAGAGCTAAAAACTCAAACCTGGCACAGTGCGGTAACCCATACACAGAGGTTTACAGGACGAGGGACTCATGGCACAGTGCGGTACACCCATACACAGAGGTTACAGACAGAAGTACTCCATGTGCACAGTGCGGTACACCCATCACAGAGTTTACAGACAGAACTACTCATGCACAGTGCGGTACCCCATACAGAGGTTACAGCAGTACTAATGGCACAGTACGGTACACCCATACACAGAGGTTTACAGACAGAAGCACTCATGGCACAGTGCGGTACACACCATACACAGAGGTACAGACAGAAGCTACTCATGGCACAGTGCGTACACACACATACACAGAGGTTTACAGACAGAGGCTATCATGGCACAGTGCGGCAACCCATACACAGAGGGTTACAGCAGAAGCTACTCATAATCGGCACAGTCAGCGGTAACACCCATACACAGAGGTGTTTACGACAGAACTACTATGGCACAGTGCGGTACACCCATACACAGAGGTTTACCAACAGAAGCTACTCATGGACAGTGCGTGTAACCCATACACAGAGGTTTACAGACAGAGGCGTACTCTGGCACAGTGCGTACACACCATACACAAGGTTTACAGACAGAGCTAACTCATGACACAGTGCGGTACACCAACAACAGAGGTTTTACGACAGAAGCTACTCATGGCACAGTGCGGACACCCATACACAGAGGTTTACAGACAGAAAGGCTACTCATGGCACAGTGCGGTACACCCATACACAGAGGTTGCAGCACAGAGCTACGTGCATGGGGGGCACAGTGCGGTACACCCATACACAGAGGTTTACAGGCAGAAGCTATCATGGCACAGTGCGTACACCCATACACAGGTTTTACAGGCAGAAGAAGCTTACTCATGCATGCGGTACACCCATACACAGAGGTTTACAGACAGAAGCTACTCATGGCACAGTGCGGTACAACAACCCATACACAGAGGTTTACAGACGAAGTACTCATGGCACAGTGCGTACACCCATACACAGAGGTTTACAGGACAGAAGCTCTCATGGCACAGTGCGGTACCACCCATACACAGAGGTTTACAGGCAGAAGCTACTCATGGCACAGTGCGGTACACCCATACACAGAGGTTACAGACAGAAGCTACTCATGGCACAGTGCGGTAACAACCCATACACAGAGGTTTTACAGAAAGCTACTCATGGCACAGTGCGGTACACCCATACACAGTAGGTTTACAGGACAGAAGCTACTCTGGCACATGCGTGTACACCCATAACAGAGGTTAACAGGACAGAAGCTACTCATGGCACAGTGCGGTACACCCTACACAGAGGTTTACAGGCAGAAGCTACTCATGGCACAGTGGCGGTACACACACATCACAAGTTACAGGACAGAAGCTACTCATGGCCAGTGCGTTACACCCATACACAGAGGTTTACAGGCAGAAGCTACTATGGCACAGTGCGGTACCCATACACAGAGGTTTACAGGCAGAAGGCTACCATGGCACAGTGCGGTACACCATACACAGAGGTTTACGACAGAGGCTACCATGGCACAGTGCGTGTACACCCATACACAGAGGTTACAGACAGAAGGCTACTCATGGCACAGTGCGGTACACCATACATGGAACAAGAGGTTTACAGAAGAAGGCTACTCATGGCACAGTGCGGTACACCCATACACGAGGTTTACAGACAGAGGCTACTCATGGCAAGTGCGGTACAACCACATACACGAGGTTTACAGACAGAAGGCTACTCATGGCACAGTGCGGTACAACCCATACACAGAGGTTTACAGGACAGAAGCTACTCATGGCAACCAGTGCTGGTACACCCATTACACAGAGGTTTTACAGACAGAAGCTACTCATGGCACAGTGACGGTACACCCATACACAGAGGTTTACAGACAGAGGCTACTCATGGCCAGGGCGGTACACCCATACACAGAGGTTTACAGACAGAAGCTACTTATGGCACAGTGCGGTACACCCATACACAGAGGTTTACAGACAGAAGCTACTCATGGCACAGTGCGGTACACCCATACACAGAGGTTTACAGACAGAGGCTACTCATGGCACAGTGCGGTACACCCATACACAGAGGTTTACAGGCAGAAGCTACTCATGGCACAGTGCAGTTACACCATTAAATTGCATAGGAGATAGAGCCTGAATAGGCTGGACTTTGGAGGGGATTTTGCCACTGAGACAGGGAGAGCTGGTGGAATGTGAAGTGTTTACTAGTGGGGTACATGATTTGCGTAAGGCAGGTCACAAGGAAGGCAAAGAGGGAAGTATATAAGAAAAAAAATATGTAACAAGTCATCTTTATCTTTATCTGACTAACGAGCTGAAGTTCTCTCTTACCTCTGGAATAATATGGATCCTACTGCAGCAGATCTAGTGTATTATTACGTATACACTGTCTGTACAGAGTTGGATTCCATTAGTTTTTATTATTATATTTGTACATTGTGTTTTCTCCACTTCATTTTTACTTCCTCTACTATTTGGCTCACGTGACATAAACCAAGTAGGGAGCCAAAAATTGCTTTCCTTGGTCTTCTCTCTAAAGATACAGTGACTTGGTCCCTAAACTCGGTATTTGAGCTGGAACGTATCTTTGTTAAATCATGATAAAGCTACATCGTTTTTCAACACTATACATAACTCACGGCTTGTAAGTATATACAGGCTGATATGAAACATGGTTCCAGGGGTGGAGAATATTGCGGTACAACCCAACATTATTTATGTAGACATAGTAGCATAACAGTAGTACATAGTATAGTAAGGTTTGAAAAAGCTTCCAAGTCTCACCTATCCACCCTTGGTTTTATCCTAGTTGACATCATAGGAGGCAAAAAAACCACTAGGTAATGTTCCATATCTGCTTGTTTGTGTCTATCAACTGGGTAAATCATGACAAGAACCAATTTAGGTAATTCCAGTTGTGTAGCAACTTGACCATCAACACAAAATAATGTCACTGTGGGTGTGTCTTTTCAAAGATAATCAAATATCTGACAACACCTCAGTCCAGCCTACACCTGTTGGTAGTTGGTTGGGGGTAGATAAGGGGCCACACAGCTACTGAAGGGAGTTCCTGATTATCATCTTATAAAGATCAAGTAGATTACACGCGAGTTACCTTTTTGGAGCCAAGAACTCGTTTGTCTTTTATTTAAGGACTTGGACTTTTAAAAAAAAACCATCATTTAAGCCTTATGCCTTCAGGGTATTTACGTCAGTGAATTTTCTGGTTGTGCCGCCTCTTCTTAATCCTCTGATTTATAGTTTTAAAGTTCAGGAAATTAGAACAAAAATATCTAAGCTTTTGCAAATAACGACCCCACTAAAATGACCAGACCACCAGCCAGAATGATAAAGGGAGAAGTTTTCCAAAAGCAACAGGTCGAATATTTTGTTTGCAGTTTTTGCAATTTCAAATAAACAGCAGGTGATGTGATGTCCTCAAGTTAAATGAACTTAAGAAATAAACAGGGAGATTCAATAAAAGTTCTTATCGTTTAAAATGGTGCTAATTTTTCCCCAACCAATTAGATCTTATTTAACATTTGAAAGCTAATATCTGATTGGTTGGGGCAAAATTAGCACCATTTTAAATGATAAGAACTTTTATTGAATAACCCTGATAGTAAACTGTTGTTCAACATCTTTGTCAGTTTCTTAAACCTGGGTGACTGGGTGACTTTAACCATATTTTTTAATGACATTTGCTTTATACACATGGGTATTATTATTTAGTATAGTATTTGAGGTTGAATAAAGACATACATCCACTCCGCCAGTTCAATCAGCAATATCCTCATTTCCTGTCTAACTGTTGATCCAGAGGAAGGCGGGGAAAAAACACCAGATTTATGAAGGGGGAAAAAATTCCTTCCTGACTCCAAGTGAAAATTAGACATGGGTATTTATCTTTATTTATCTTTTATGCATTTATAGGATTAGGGTTCAATGGAAGAACCTGTTATTATGTTACCCAAACAATCACCATGTTTAACCACCAATAAAGTCACATAAACAGCATTGATTACCCAAGTGTTGGAAGAATATATATAGTAGTTAGATTTGTCTATTTATAAACATTTCTATATGAATCTTTACAGAAAGACACACAGTTTAATGATCTGCCTATTGCTCTAGACAATGTGTCCTCATTAGACATCTTGGAACTTTTCTTGCTCATTCCAGTTACAGTAAATCGTATTTTACTCTTTAGTAGAGATATTCCAAACCCAAGAGAAGTCAATGGGAGCCAAATATTCAATACCGATTGTTGAATATTCCATACCCATTATTGATCAGTATTGAATAATCGATAACCAGTATAAAATATTTTATAAATGGTATTGAACTTCCAAATAGATATGTCCGAACTTCGCAAAATCCGGTCAACTCGACGATCCGCGAATTTTCGAGAAAATTCGATAATCCGCAAGCGGGACCTATTAAAACGCATTAAAACTGAAAAATCCTCAAAAAAACGAGAACTCCTCGTAATTGCGAAATTTTCAAAACGCGGTTCGGAAAAAGTTCGGAAGGTGGAAAACCGGAAAAATCCCGATATCCGCCATTCGCGAACGCGGTAAATCCACTGCGGATCCGGGTTGGATCCGCGAACTGGGCCATCACTACTTCCGAATAGTTTCACGGCTTGCAGTTTTGGTAGTTTTGAGTTTTGAAACCAACCATAACCCATCACTGCTTTCAGCAAGAAGGGGTGAATATCACGAAGAATAAAATGTGAACTGTTTACACCACAGTGACGTCATTGGTTTTATTTCAACAGTTTTTTTCCATGTTATCATTTTATGCCAAGACAATTAGGAAATAGAGTGATACAATTTCCCAGTTCAAGTGATTTGAAAATGAAGCTTTCACCCCCTGACTCCTATCAGGATTGATGCAATATTGGAATTTTTAAGGCCACAGTTCATACACAAAACAACAAAGAAATATTTAAAAGCACCAATGTAATGACCTTGACATACATGGCTGATACAGGCTACACGTACTAAAGGATGAGGCAATGAGCATGTAAGGAGTTTCATCAATCCCTCTTTCAGTAGAATAACCATAGCCCTTTCTCAGGGAGGCTTCTAATAAAACAAACCACTAGACTTAACGGAGCAAATGATCAAATATAAAATCAGCTTTGCAAGTATTTTAATTGATAGTTTGATGGATTTATATAGCGCCAGCATCTTCCGTAGAACTCTACAATTATATACATTCACAGAAAGCTAACAATCTAATCCCTTTATAACACAGCATATCAATATGTCTATCTGGGGGACATATAAATATGTCTATGTGAGGGGACATATCAATATGTCTATCTGGGGGACTAGCAATATATCTATCTGGGGGGACCTAGCAATATTTCTATGTGAAGGACAATCAATATGTCTATCTGGGGGACATAGCAATATTTCTATGTGAGGGACATATCAAATGTCTATCTGGGGGACATAGCAATATTTCTATAGGAGGGACATATCAATATGTCTATCTGGGGGACATATCAATATGTCTATCTGGGGGACATATCAATATTTCTATGTGAGGGACATATCAATATGTCTATCTGAGATATATATCAATATGTCTATCTGGGGGACATTCAATATGCCTATCTGGGGGCACAATCAATAGTCTATCTGGGGACATGTCTATATGTCTTTGTGAGGGACATATCATATGTCTATGTGAAGGACATATCAATATGTCTATCGGGGGAACCATATCAATATGTCTATCTGGGGGAATTCAATATGTCTATCTGGGGGACATATCATTCATCGGGGGACATATCAATATGTCTATCTGGGGGACATATCAATATGTCTATCTGGGGGACATATCAATATTTCTATGTGAGGGACATTCAATATGTCTATCTGAGATATATATCAAAATGTCTATCTGGGGGACATATCAATATGTCTATCTGGGGGACATATCAATATGTCTATCTGGGGGCATGTCTATATGTCTTTGTGAGGGACATATCAATATGTCTATGTGAAGGACATCAATATGTCTATCTGGGGGACATATCAATATGTCTATCTGGGGGACATATCAATATGTCTATCTGGGGGACATATCAATATGTCTATCTGGGGGACATATCAATATTTCTATCTGGGGACATATCAATATTTCGATCTGGGGGACATGTCAATATGTCTATCTGGGGGACATATCAATATGTAAATAAAACTATTATTAACTAAGTATTAACTAGTGACACTACCTCTCAGTATCCTCCAGAATAGGCTCAAAATTCTGGCACAATCCAGGCAGCGTGTTCTATATCTGGGGGACATATCAATATGTCTATCTGGGGGACACGTCAATATGTCTATCTGGGGGACATATCAATATGTCTATCTGGGGGACATATCAATATGTCTATCTGGGATATATATCATAGTCTCTGGGGGAACATATCAATGTCTCTCGGTGGACATATCAATATGTCTATCTGGGGGACTATCAATATGTCTATCTGGGATATATATCAATATGTCTTTGGGGGAATCTCTATCGGGAATATATATGTCATCTGGGGACATATCAATATGTCTATCTGGGGGACATATCAATATGTCTATCTGGGGGACATATCAATATTTCTATCTGGGGGACATATCATATTTCGATCTGGGGGACATGTCAATATGTCTATATGGGGGACATATCAAATGTAAATAAAACTATTATTAACTAAGTATTAACTAGTGACACTACCTCAAGTATCCTCCAGAATAGGCTCAAAATTCTGGCACAATCCAGGCAGCGTGTTCTATCTGGGGGACATATCAATATGTCTATCTGGGGGCAACTCAATATGTCTTCTGGGGACATATCAATATGTCTATCTGGGGACATATCATATGTCTATCTGGGGGACATATCAATATGTCTATCTGGGGACTATATATCAATATGTCTATCTGGGGACATATCAATATGTCTATCTGGGGGACATATCAATATGTCTATCTGGGATATATATCAATATGTCTATGGGGGACATATCAATAGTCTATCTGGGGGACATATCAATATGTCTATCTGGGATATATATCAATATGTCTATCTGGGGGACATATCAATATGTCTATCTGGGGGACATATCAATATGTCTAGATAATATCAATATTTCATCGGGGGAATATCAATATGTCTATCTGGGAATTCATTGTCTATACTTATAGTCTATCTGGGGACAATTCAATAGTCTATTGGACATATCAATAGTCTATCTGGGGGAACATATCAATATGTCATCTGGGGGACATATCATATTTCGATCTGGGGGACATCAATATGTCTATCTGGGGGACATACGTCATATGTCTATCTGGGGACATATCAATATGTCTATCGGGGGACATATCAATATGTCTATCGGGGGACAGCAATGTCTATCTGGGGGACATAATTAATCAATTGTCTATCTGGGGTGGTTGGTGTATCAATCAATATGTCTATCTGGGGGACATATCAATATGTCTATCTGGGGGACATATCATAGTCTATCTGGGGGACATATCAATATGTCTATCTGGGGGACATATCAATATGTCTATCTGGGGGACATATCAATATGTCTATCTGGGGGACATATCAATATGTCTATCTGCGGGGACACTCAATATGTCTATCTGGGGGACATATCAATATGTCTATCTGGGGGACATATCAATATGTCTATCTGGGGGACATATCAATATGTCTATCTGGGGGACATATCATATGTCTATCTGGGGGACACGTCAATATGTCTATCTGGGGGACACGTCAATATGTCTATCTGGGGGACACGTCAATATGTCTATCTGGGGGACACGTCAATATGTCTATCTGGGGGACACGTCAATGTGTCTATCTGGGATATATCAATACATATTTATATCTATCTGAATATAATGAAAGTAAAAAACTACAATCAGATATTTGAAAGTTAAAATAAAAAGGAATATCCCTTTAATATAGTAACAGTACTGCCTGTAATGTGACTATCCACAATGATAAAATACACCCATGCCATACAGTACACACAACATCCAAGTAATTAAATACAAGTGCAATATTACTTGGTAGTAATTAACAAATTATTATAAATATAAAATCCATATTTAGTACATGATAAAACGCCATCCAAGCATAATGAAGAACTAAAACTGTCAAAGTTCACCTAGTTTTCCACCAGGGGAAATAAATATATAAATAATGGCCAATTCAAGAAGACACTTACCCCACACATACCTTCCACAGCTTAGGTATGCCCAGAAACCATGGCCTACCACTCCACCCACACAATTTCCTCCACCGGTCAGCTCTATCAACAGATCACTGGCTCCTGGCAGCAATGCACTCAGTCTTGCCTGACGATCTAACCGTTCCTCATTGTGTGTACTCCAAACCAACCGTGCTGAAGGTTACCACTCCATTTCAGCATTCCCTCTGAAGCACACACCTCGCATGGGACACAGGAAGAAGTTCCAGTACCTGGATGGATCCATCTGCACTGCAACTATTCAGGTGGGCGAGGGCACCGATCAGTCATAGGAAGCTTTGCCGCAGGATAGCTTGTGGGTACTGGAACTTCTTTCTGTGTCCCATGCGAGGTGCGAGCTTCAGAGGGAAGGCTGAGACGGAGTGCTAGCCTTCAGCGCGGTTGGTTTGGAGTAAACACACTGAGGGATGGTTAGATAATGGTTGTAAATTAACGTTCGTTAAACCGATTGGATATTAACCATTAAACCGATCGGAAATTAACTGATAACGGTTAAACCAATTGTTAAATGCTTTATGAATATGGTCCATAGAAACCCAACGAGGCTCATTCCAGGTTCGTGGAACAGTTTGAGATTTTGAGTTGAATTTCCAAGATTTCAACACCGAGACCACCAGTTCCACATCAAAATTTCTTTCATAGTTTTGACTATCAAATGTCAACATCGAAACTTTGTTTGGGGTCAAAAGTTTTGAAAAAGATGGTATGTCCATAATAATGTCTAATCCTACTAGGGTTACATAAACACAGACATTCCACTTGGCAAATGTTCCTTCTGAACCCCAATTTACTGGACTTTGGGCCCTTGAGGAAGTTTGGGATGGTCTTGCAGGTGTGAAGGAGACCACCCCAGAATTCGTGATTACAAAATTTGAAGATGCGTAGATGAGTTACAATTCACTATAGATTGAAACCATGACAGATCTTTCTATTTTTCTTCTTTTCTTATGGGGTTTATTTCTTTCCTCTGAAAGAACAGATTCCCTAAAGAACAAAATCCAATAAATCTATAAACATTAGTGTTAATGAAGTGATTTATCTGGATTGGCTTCTGACTCATGCATTACAATCAGGGCTGATGGTATATAAATATATAAATACAGGTACAGCACTGTGTTCACCTA
The DNA here is from genome assembly GCA_019447015.1 of Hymenochirus boettgeri. Lineage (NCBI taxonomy): Eukaryota > Metazoa > Chordata > Amphibia > Anura > Pipidae > Hymenochirus > Hymenochirus boettgeri. The sequence goes on along the minus strand of JAACNH010000015.1, from coordinate 325,176 downwards.
CAGTATACATGGTGAGTACAGACATCTATGGATGAACCATTTATATTGATAACTATCAGATGATTGATTCATTTGTGCAGTTTCAATGGGACTTTAACATTTTTAAAAAGTTTGATTTTTTTTATTTAAGATCATAGAGATCAAAACAATGATAGTTATGTTTAAAACTTTACTTACAATACTTGGCCATTTTTTTAAAATATATTGTTCATAATTTGGTGTATGCTAAAACTGTATTTGTTTAATATACATCCCTCTATGGCAGTGTGGCTTAACCAGGGGTCTGGGGTGTTGGGGCCCCTTAGGGTTTCCATAGAGGGTGTTAGATGGTCTTTAAGAAATTGTAGTGTAGAGTTGAATTTATTAATATCGATACATTTATTTATTTATTATATTTATTATTATATTAATATTATATTAATTTATTATATATGAATTACGTATTTTAATGAACTGATTAATAAGAAAGAAAGTTATAAATTAAAACATATAATAATTATATTCTGTTTGGGTCCCTGAGACATGGAAATTATTTTCAAGATCCAGAAAGAATAAAAAGGTTGATAAATTACATATGTATGTATGTATTTATGTATGTATTTTATTTCTTATATAGCGCTACATATTCCGCAGCGCTTTACAATTATTTACTCAATTCACATCAGGCCCTGCCTGAAGAGCTTACAATCTAATCACTTTTATGTACACATACAACCTATCAGTATGTCTTTATGATTGTGGGGGAAACCCAAGCAAGCACAGGGAGAACATACAAACTCCTTGCAGATGTGTCCAAGGGTGGAATCGAACTCACGACCTCAAGACCTGCAAGGCATCATTGCTAACCACTGGGCCACCGTGCTGCCCAGTGGTATATTTAGGAGCAATATTTTTGCAGTTTTTATAACACCAGACTTTGCTGCAATTTTTTTTAGATTTTTTTCACCCTGTATATAAAAAGCATTAATACTTACCAAGGAAAAATACGTTGTTAACTTTGCCAAGAATCTAGTATTAAATGGCATGTCCACCCCTTGACTATAAATATTTACTCCAGCCAGAAATACCTTCTCACCACTTCAGATTTGGAGAGATTATGTTACACTACATACTAACCATCTCTTATTTCATCAACATTCTTCCAACATTTGCACAAGGTCCAAAGAACCACATCAAACATTCTTTTTTGTGATCGACTCTTAATCGAAAAATGAATTGGCCAGAAGGGATTGTTGCAGGAAGATAGGAACCACCAGGCTAAAAAAACACTATTTAGACATCCATTTGGCGAGGTGACATCCATAAAATATCTATATTGCGCATTCGTTATCGTTTGGTATGTTATGATTGTTTTATGTAATAGTGCTGTTATTGCTATAGTCATTTTATATAAGACATTACAGAAACCAATGTACATATTTATCTCCACGTTGTGTTTTAATGGACTATATGGAAGTTTTGCCTTTTACCCAAATCTCTTTATAAACTTCAAGATGTCCAAACCATCTCTTATGTTAGTTGCATTGTGCAGGACTTTGCTATGTAGGATTTGAGATGGCCATTCTCGCGGTGATGGGGTTTGATCGGTATGTGAGTATCTGTAACGCTCTGAGATATAACACCATCATGTCCCCAACTACAGTCTACCAACTCATTGCTACAGTATGGATGTATCCATTAATTTTGATAACTATACACATTATACTTACCATCAGACTTCCATTGTGTGACTCGGTCATCCTAAAGATCTACTGTGATAACTGGTCAGTTGTGAGACTCTCCTGTGTTGATACGACTGTGAACAATATATATGGTATTTTTATTATTGTTTCAACACTAGTGACAATGCCACTGTTGGTCTTCATCTCCTATGTTGAAATTCTAAGGGTGTGTGCAAGATCTTCAAAGGACTTCAGATCCAAAGCCTTGCAGACCTGTGCTTCTCATCTCCATTACAAACGTTCTTGTTGACGTGCTTTTTGAGGCGACACTACAGATTTACACCAACAAACCTGTGTGAGGAAGGGTTTTCCCCTTCCTCACACCTGAGGAAGGGGGAAAAACCCTGAAACGTTGTGTGTATTTTGGATTTTTCAGCACTTAATAAATAATCTATACTGTAAAGCATTTATGGAGTGTGCCTCCCTTCCAGTATTTATGGTTATAACCCTAACCGTTTTGTGGCACGGAGATAGGGGAGTACACCTCAGAATTTTCCTGTTACAAGCTCCACAGACCTGGTTTAAACTGAATCTGGTAGTATTGGGATGATACAACTTTACATCTTTCGGATACATTAAAGGGGTGAATGACTGGACCCTCTAGTTACAGCTTGTTTCTAAGAAATACAAATTGTTACTGTCTAAAGTAAATCCAAGTGTGAACATGGTACTACTGGAATCCTTTGGAATTATACACTCTAGGTAACTTTAATTCATTAAGAAGTGCTGACACATAATTTGCCCAGTAGATATCATTATTGTAATGTCCTGTGTTTGTGTTTCCATCAAATATTTCTCAGAATATAAATAGCAATTTCCAGAGCACTGAAGAGCAATTATGAACCATCTAAAGAAACATTAACAGTAAAAGTGAAAGGGACAAACTAATCATATTGTGAATGGAAATATCAAAGCTCAGTCCACTACCTGTAATGAACTGACTTTTATTCAGCATCTCAATTTCCCATAGTGATAATTTCATAAACTCAACTATTACACTCTCCTGCCCTTTATAAGAAGTTGTAGTCAAATTAAATTCTTTCCATGCACACTCTATCCAGGATAAACTTTTATTTACGTCCCCTTCATATAGTTATTTTTTATCCTTCCCATAGGATACATTCCAACCTGTCTTTATCATCCACACAGGATACCTATCCAAAAAAGGTGATTGGTCAGACTGAAAATCTCATTTTCAGTCCTCAGCAGATTTCAAGCTGAAATGTACTGATGATCGATGGGGCAGGATGGTGCATTTTGATTGGTTCTTCGGGCATCTATGTAGAGCATGCTTAAAGGGCATGTCCAGTGCCAAAATGACTTAAAGGGCATGTCCACCCCCAAAACTAAAATTTAACCCACTACTAGCCCCACTGTGTAGTGTTAAAAAATCCTTACCTTACACTTACCTTACACTGCTCCTTATAGTTCTCCTGCAATGGTTGTTAAAAGTCCAAGAAAGTGAAGAGTAGGAGCCATTTCCTGGTGTAATTCATTTCTGCCTCTAACTGTTCTGCATCAAGGTTTTGACATGTGCTGAGGAGTCAATCTATTTACCCCACCTGTTTTTCACTATAAGTCTCTCTGTCCCTTATTTGCATGATGAGTAAGGGAGCTGTGAGCTGTGGTAAAAACTCTCCCTAACTTACCTTACTTGGTCTTTTAGAAAAGAGTATTTTGAAATGGCTTATAGATAACTGGAAGGTGTCTATGTATACAAAGTTTGTCAGCGTAATGTGAATAAATGTATTGAGACTCAAAGTGTTCCATATATAAATTAGCGAAAGAGGGCCCTACATTTGTCCCCAAAGCTGTTCCTGATAGCTGTTGATAGAACAAGCTAACGAACCCAAGATGAAAGTTAAAATTTCAATCAACCATTCTATCGGTGGTCCTTTGTGTTTGCTGTTTTGTAATGCATTTCTACAGATTTCAGATTTACAAACGCTATATCGATGATTGTTTCATCCTTTGGAAAGGTACAAAAGAAGATTGTAGAAGTTTTATCACCGAATTAAACCTATTGGGCACACCAATCAAATTCACTATGGAAGCCAAAAGACATCAAATTGACTTTCTGGACATAAGAACCAACACTGAAACACTGGCAGAGCTACAACTGAGAGAAATGGCTAGTAAATTTCTAAAGCAGGGATATAACCCAAAGCTGGTAGGAGAACAATAGGACAAAGAACTTTAAGAAGAAGCAGAAAGAGATGGGGGGGGGATACCTATTAGGAAGATCTACAGTGGAAATAGGATCCCTGTCTCCCTACAATACTCTCCCCATAGTAAACATGTAAAATAATTAGCCAAAATTGGAATATTCTATCCAGTGATCAGACTCTACCATTTAAAGATTCAAGACCCATGTTTGCCTTTAGACGAGGTAAAAACCTCAGTAACCTACTGGTGAAAACAGGTCTATGTGAAAAAACTAAAGGTCAACTTTCCTGGTTACCAAGTTCTAGGAAAGGATGCTATAGATGCAGTGGGTGTCAAGCATTCCGATCTATGATTAGTGAACATGATTTCCCACATCCGCAAAAAGGAAAAAAAAAATCTGTAAAAGGGTCAACATCATCTATAGACTTTCATGCTTAAGCAGACATGTTGTCTATACCATAACATGCCCCTGTGGCCTGTACTATGTAAGAAAAACAGCCAATATACTCAGAGAGAGGTAGAGATGGATTCGAACATGAGTTTTAGTCGAACTTTACAAGTCCGAACGGACTCGGACTTCTCGAACTATCCCAGGCCCGTATTTCTCGGACTTTCGAACTTTTGATAATTATCGAATGTTCTTCATTGCTGTTTTGAGAATTATCGAATTTATGAGCCTTTCGCTAACCCTTGAATGTATCGTTCATTTTTGCTAATACTCGAAAGTATTGTTTTATTTTGGTAATCCTCAAATTTATGGTTCTACTTTTGGTAACCCTCGAATTTATGGTTCTATTTCTACTAACCCTCAAAAGTATCATTCTGTAACCCTCAAATCGGCTGTAACCCTCTAATGTAGCTTGCCCAAAACCTGACAATTGCCCGCTTGTGTTTAAGAAGTATTTAAACAGGTTTTGGTGATACTGACAATCACTCCCCATTGACTTTAAATGGTGTTTATGATGTTCGGCCATCTCTAGACAGAGGATGGCTAATCATAGACAGGCCCTGAGGCAGTCACTGTTAGAGACCAATAAGAGTACAAAATTTGGAGAGATGTCTGTTGCAAAGCATTATAAAGAAGCTGGCTATCCGGTATCAAACCTTAGATGGAGAGTAATAGACCAAGAGCCAAAAAAAGAAGGGATTGATCAAAACAAACATAGTAACATAGTAACATAGTAATTAAGGTTGAATAAAGACAGACGTCCATCAAGTCCAACCTATTCACCCTCTCTTTTTTTTTTTTTTTAACCCTACCTAACAGTTGATCCAGAGGAAGGCAAAAAAACCCAGCTAAAAAGGGGGGAAATTCCTTCCTGACTCCAAACGGCAATCGGAAAGTATCCCTGGATCAACCAGATCTATATGTATTAATACCAGTAATTCTCAATATTATATAGTATCCCTGTACCAACCAGAACTGCAGTATATGTATTAATACCAGTAATTATCACTATTATATAGTATCCCTGTACCAACCAGAACTACAGTATATGTATTAATACCAGTAATTCTCAATATTATATAGTATCCCTGTACCAACCAGAACTGCAGTATATGTATTAATACCAGTAATTCTCAATATTATATAGTATCCCTGTACCAACCAGAACTACAGTATATGTATTAATACCAGTAATTCTCAATATTATATAGTATCCCTGTACCAACCAGAATTACAGTATATGTATTAATACCAGTAATTCTCAATATTATATAGTATCCCTGGATCAACCAGATCTATATGTATTAATACCAGTAATTCTCAATATTATTTAGTTTTAAAAACTTATTCAGGCCTTTTTTAAAGCTATTCAGTGAACTTGCCATTACCACATCTGCTGGAAGACAGTTCCACAGTTTCACCGTTCTCACTGTAAAGAAACCTTTCCTAACCTGACGATGAAACTTCTTTTCTTCCAACCTTAAAGGATGTCCATGTGTCCTCTGATATGACCTATTAGTGAACAATGCACCAGAGAGTTCATTGTATGGCCCATTAATATATTTGTATAAGGTTATCATGTCCCCACGTAAACGTCGCTTCTCTAATGTAAACAGCCCTAACTTGTCTAATCTGCCTGCATATTCAAGCCCCTCCATTCCCCTTATTAATTTAGTTGCCCTTCTCTGAACTGCTTCAATTTCCAAGATGTCCCTTTTGTATATGGGATTCCAAAACTGCACCGCATATTCCAAATGAGGCCTTACCAGGCCTTAATATTTTTCTCTCTTGAATCTATTCTCCGCTTTATTCAAGACAATATCTTGCTAGCTCTAGCTGTTGCTACCTGGCATTGTTTGCTATAAAAAGTCTGTTATCTACCAGAACCCCCAAATATTTTTCCATTACAGATGCACTTAAAACAGAGTTATTTATGGTGTAGGTGGCACAGGGATTATTAAACCCCCAATGCATCACCTTACATTTATCAACATTGAATCTCATCTGCCTTTCTGCTGCCCATTTTGATAATCTATCTAGGTCTGCTTGCAGCACTTGCACATCATTTGAAGTTTCCAAAGCTCTGCATAGATTAGTGTCATCAGCAAACACAGAGACCTTGCTCTCAATGCCCCCTTTAAGTCATTTATAAACAGATTAAACAGAAGTGGCCCCAGTACAGAACCCTGAGGCACTCCGCTTAGAACTTTAGCCCACATAGATGTAGCTCCATTAACCACCACTCTCTTTTTGCGATCCAATAACCAGTTCTCTATCCATGTACAAATGTTTTCTTCAAGGCCAACAGTCCTCAGTTTATACATTAGTCGCCTATGTGGCACAGTATCAAAAGCTTTCGCAAAATCCAAGTATACCACAACCACTGCTGTGCCTGAATCTAACTTCTTACTCGCTTCTTAATAAAAAACAATTAAATTTGTCTGGCATGATCTATTTCCCATAAATCCATGCTGACTACTACTAATAAGATGATCTCTGGAGACAAAGTCAAGGATATGATCCCGTAACAAAGTTTCCAGCACCTTCCCTACCACTGATGTTAGGCTTACAGGTCTATAGTTACCAGGCTGTGAACGACTACCTTTTTTGAATATTGGTATCACATTGGCTTTTTTCTAATTCAGCGGCACATCCCCAGACCAAAGCGAATCTGAAAAGATAAGAAACAGTGGTCTAGATAGAACTGAACTAAGCTCTTTTAAAATCCGAGGATGCAATCCATCTGGTCCTGGGGCTTTATTGATATTAACTTTGTCTAATTGTTTCCGTACCATATCCTCTGTTAGCCAATGTGAATACTCTTCATTTCTTCCTTGCATATTATTACAATCCCTGCTGTAAGGACAAGGATACTCAACAGTAAAAACCAATGTAAAAAAACGGTTTAGCAGATTAGTCTTTTCGGCATCCTCTACAACCACCTGAGCCCCATTATTTAATGGTCCCACATTTTCAGTCCTCATTTTTTTACCATTTATATACTTAAAAAACATTTTGGGGTTGGACTTGCTTTGTTCGGCAATCCGTATTTCATTTTCTATTTTAGCTAGTTTAATTGCTTTCTTGCACTCTTTATTACAGCTTTTGTACTCCCTGTAAGCCTGTTCTGTTCCCTCTGTTTTAAAATTTTTTAAAAGCCTTTTTCCTTTTTTCCATTTCCCTTTTTACCTGAGCATTAAGCCATGCAGGAGTGGACCTACTTTTTTTTACACTTGTTCCCTAAAGGTACAGATTTAGAAATGTAATAGTTTAATATCCCTTTAAAAGTGGTCCACATCTGCTCAGTATCTTTACCTAGAAACAATTCCCCCCAGTCTATGAGCAGGAGTGATTCCTTTAACAGCATAAAATTAGCTTTCCTAAAGTTAAAAGTGTTTGTTAACCCAGTGCACTTTAGTTTTTTGCAACCTATATTAAATGACACTATATCGTGATCACTATTCCCTATATTAAATGACACTATATCATGGTCACTATTCCCTATATTAAATGACACTATAGTGTGTAAGTACCCTGTAACCAACCAGAACTAAGTATATGTATTATAACCAGAATTCTCAATATTAATAGTATCCCTTGTCACCAGAACTAGTATGTATTAATACCAGTAAATTCTCAATATTATATAGTTCAAACCTGCTACCAACCAGAACTACAGTATATGTATTAATACCAGTAATGTCTCATATTATATAGTATCCCTGCAACCAACCAGAACTACGTATAGTATTAAACCAGTAATTCTCAATATTATAGAGTTCCCTGTACCAACCAGAAACATATATGTATTTCTTAATACCTGAGTAATATTCTCAATATTATATAGTATCCCTGTACCAACCAGAACTACAGTATCTGTATTAAATACCCAGTAAATTCTCTAATATTATCAGGTATCGGCGTCTCCGTCTGTCGGTCTTGCACGCCTTCTTGCATCACGCGGCTACCTCGCGCTTCAGTATCTTTTTCCTAGTACTGATCTACATTTCGTGTAGTCATCCAGTATTCTCATATATACGGTCCCTGGGTGTTGCGCGCATCCTCCGTTCTGTTGACGATTCGCCTCTGTGCCCTGTCTGCCAGGCTCCGCCGCGCCTGTCGGGCCCACCAGAGCGCGCTGTGCGGCCCTGCGGTGTGCTGCGTGGAGGCGGGCTTGCCGGTGCTTGCCTGTGGAGCTGCGCGCGACGAGGGGTCGGTCTCTGTCTCGACTGCCATACGTGCAGCTGGTGCGCTGCGCCGGTGCGTCCCTGTACCAACCAAACAAGTAAATTTAATTAATACAGTAATTCTCTGACAGCAATATTAAGAGTATCCAGTCCAATCACCAGAACTCATTTTATGTATTCCACCAAAGCTAATAGCCTCTCCCATATTCATATAGTACAAACCAAAGTGAAACGTATGGGGTTATCTAAACCCTAGTTATCCATTTGCTCACTATTTCCTATACGGTATGCTCCCCCCTGGAATCAACGTGGCGCAGATCTTATCATGTATATAAGCACTGCGCGTACAGTACCTAAATCATCAATATACTATTGTAGTCATCTGGCTCCGTGTTGAAGCGACTCACTTGCTCCGCTACCCGCGCCCCACTCAAACCGATTTTTGAACACGTTTTTCACAAAACTCACTCACCCGTTCTCAGCACTGGTAAAGAAATCATTTCCCATAACCCTGCCGATGGAAAACTTCTCGTCTAGGTAGTTTCTCCTTCCCAACCGTTTCACTAAGTATGTTCCCATGTTGGCCCGCTCCTGCTGATATGTACCTTATTAGAAGTAGAAACATGCTGCCTGCCAAGAGAGACGTGTCCAAATTTCGTATGGTGCCCGCACTTAGGATATTATTTTCTCAGAGCTTACTTTACGCCCATAGCAGTATAAGCAAACGACGCCAGTTGCTCTACAATTATCTGTAACAAGGCCCTAGATCACACTTTGTCTAAGCTGCCTGCGCATAATTCCACCACCTCCCCATTGGTGGCGGGGCCGGGCGCTTATGGTGGGGGGGGAGGGTCCTCGAATTTATTTTGCCCTTCTCTTAGACGTCTCTGCCCTCCCACTCTATTCCTCCACACCGCTCCGACTTTGTCCCCCGTCTGGTGGAGTGGAATAGGAATTTATGGTGCAGGTAGAATTTGTCCCTGTACCAACCAGAACTGCAGTATATGTATTAATACCAGTAATTCTCAATATTATATAGTATCCCTGTACCAACCAGAACTACAGTATATGTATTAATACCAGTAATTCTCAATATTATATAGTATCCCTGTACCAACCAGAACTACAGTATATGTATTAATACCAGTAATTCTCAATATTATATAGTATCCCTGTACCAACCAGAATTACAGTATATGTATTAATACCAGTAATTCTCAATATTATATAGTATCCCTGGATCAACCAGATCTATATGTATTAATACCAGTAATTCTCAATATTATTTAGTTTTAGAAACTTATTCAGGCCTTTTTTAAAGCTATTCAGTGAACTTGCCATTACCACATCTGCTGGAAGACAGTTCCACAGTTTCACCGTTCTCACTGTAAAGAAACCTTTCCTAACCTGACGATGAAACTTCTTTTCTTCCAACCTTAAAGGATGTCCATGTGTCCTCTGATATGACCTATTAGTGAACAATGCACCAGAGAGTTCATTGTATGGCCCATTAATATATTTGTATAAGGTTATCATGTCCCCACGTAAACGTCGCTTCTCTAATGTAAACAGCCCTAACTTGTCTAATCTGCCTGCATATTCAAGCCCCTCCATTCCCCTTATTAATTTAGTTGCCCTTCTCTGAACTGCTTCAATTTCCAAGATGTCCCTTTTGTATATGGGATTCCAAAACTGCACCGCATATTCCAAATGAGGCCTTACCAGGCCTTAATATTTTTCTCTCTTGAATCTATTCTCCGCTTTATTCAAGACAATATCTTGCTAGCTCTAGCTGTTGCTACCTGGCATTGTTTGCTATAAAAAGTCTGTTATCTACCAGAACCCCCAAATATTTTTCCATTACAGATGCACTTAAAACAGAGTTATTTATGGTGTAGGTGGCACAGGGATTATTAAACCCCCAATGCATCACCTTACATTTATCAACATTGAATCTCATCTGCCTTTCTGCTGCCCATTTTGATAATCTATCTAGGTCTGCTTGCAGCACTTGCACATCATTTGAAGTTTCCAAAGCTCTGCATAGATTAGTGTCATCAGCAAACACAGAGACCTTGCTCTCAATGCCCCCTTTAAGTCATTTATAAACAGATTAAACAGAAGTGGCCCCAGTACAGAACCCTGAGGCACTCCGCTTAGAACTTTAGCCCACATAGATGTAGCTCCATTAACCACCACTCTCTGTTTGCGATCCAATAACCAGTTCTCTATCCATGTACAAATGTTTTCTTCAAGGCCAACAGTCCTCAGTTTATACATTAGTCGCCTATGTGGCACAGTATCAAAAGCTTTCGCAAAATCCAAGTATACCACATCCACTGCTGTGCCTGAATCTAACTTCTTACTCGCTTCTTAATAAAAAACAATTAAATTTGTCTGGCATGATCTATTTCCCATAAATCCATGCTGACTACTACTAATAAGATGATCTCTGGAGACAAAGTCAAGGATATGATCCCGTAACAAAGTTTCCAGCACCTTCCCTACCACTGATGTTAGGCTTACAGGTCTATAGTTACCAGGCTGTGAACGACTACCTTTTTTGAATATTGGTATCACATTGGCTTTTTTCTAATTCAGCGGCACATCCCCAGACCAAAGCGAATCTGAAAAGATAAGAAACAGTGGTCTAGATAGAACTGAACTAAGCTCTTTTAAAATCCGAGGATGCAATCCATCTGGTCCTGGGGCTTTATTGATATTAACTTTGTCTAATTGTTTCCGTACCATATCCTCTGTTAGCCAATGTGAATACTCTTCATTTCTTCCTTGCATATTATTACAATCCCTGCTGTAAGGACAAGGATACTCAACAGTAAAAACCAATGTAAAAAAACGGTTTAGCAGATTAGTCTTTTCGGCATCCTCTACAACCACCTGAGCCCCATTATTTAATGGTCCCACATTTTCAGTCCTCATTTTTTTACCATTTATATACTTAAAAAACATTTTGGGGTTGGACTTGCTTTGTTCGGCAATCCGTATTTCATTTTCTATTTTAGCTAGTTTAATTGCTTTCTTGCACTCTTTATTACAGCTTTTGTACTCCCTGTAAGCCTGTTCTGTTCCCTCTGTTTTAAAATTTTTTAAAAGCCTTTTTCCTTTTTTCCATTTCCCTTTTTACCTGAGCATTAAGCCATGCAGGAGTGGACCTACTTTTTTTTACACTTGTTCCCTAAAGGTACAGATTTAGAAATGTAATAGTTTAATATCCCTTTAAAAGTGGTCCACATCTGCTCAGTATCTTTACCTAGAAACAATTCCCCCCAGTCTATGAGCAGGAGTGATTCCTTTAACAGCATAAAATTAGCTTTCCTAAAGTTAAAAGTGTTTGTTAACCCAGTGCACTTTAGTTTTTTGCAACCTATATTAAATGACACTATATCGTGATCACTATTCCCTATATTAAATGACACTATATCATGGTCACTATTCCCTATATTAAATGACACTATATCATGATCACTCTTCCCTATATTAAATGACACTATATCATGGTCACTATTCCCTATAATAAATGACACTATATCATGATCACTATTCCCTATAATAAATGACACTATATCATGGTCGTGGATTCATTTCCACCTCCTCCCCGGCATTTGGCGGCTTATAACATACTCCAACAATTCATTTACCTACCTTCTTGCCTTTTGTACATTGCTCCTGACACTCGGAAATCATTTTTAAGGACCTCACCTCCTCCTCTAACTTTGTCATTGGCACCAATGTGAACCAAGACGTCACTCCCAGCCTCACCCAATAATCTGTCTACATGGTCCACCACATGTCGAACCCTAGCACCAGGCAGACAACACACTGTTCGGCATGCAGGGTCTTGGTGACAGATTACCCTATCTACCCTTCTAATAATGGAGTCCCCTACCACTACCACCTGCCTATCGTTCCTAGCCCCCAGTTCTCCCTCCCTTGTACTGGAGATGGCTGTCCCCTGGGTGCTCAAGGGAAAGGCCCGCTCCATACATGCTGCTTCCGAGCCATCGTCCTCCACATCTTCGCCTAAAATGGAAAATCTGTTGGGATCGACCAACTGGGAAGAAGCGACCCTATCCTTCCGCCCCCTACTGCCCTGGTGACCCTTACAAATATATCTTCCTTTACCACCTTATCTGCCCCATCTCCACCCTCCAGTTTACTGGGCCCTGCCAGTACCTGCATTTCCCCCAGGTTTGCCAAGCCCTGCAATGCTGCAAGTTTCCCCCTTAGATTCTGGACCTCAGATTCCAAATGGGCAACCCACTCACATCTGACACATACATAGGTCCCTTGGGCCGGCTGCTCCAAGATCCCATACATGCAGCAGGATGCACATTGCGTGGCCCCAACAAAACTGTCCATACTAAACAGCAATACACAGCAAAAGCAATACACACAAACAGCAATACACACAAGAGAATCAGCTATACACAGCAGAGAAACAGCAGTGTTGTTCTTAAACCCTTTCTTGTTCTAAACACTTAACGCACCCCCTTAAATACAGACAAACCCCTTTAAAACAGAAAATCCCTTTGAAAGAAAATCGCTTGAGCTAAATCACTCAAATGAACTGATTTATATGAGGTTCAAAACCAAAGAGCCAACAGCCCTTAGCCAATTTAAACCAATTAGCTACACCCCCATCCAATTAGAGAGAAAAGAAAAAAAAATGCCTTTCTTTTGTCTCTTACCAGCCCCCACCCTACAGGTAACAGTGCTGTTTAAACACAAGTATTTATTTTAGTAACCCAGTGCTTTGAGTTTACTTAAAAATTTCTACTACCTTATTCATGTAGTAAGTAGTAAAAAAAAAGAAAACAAACACACCAGTGATTAATTACTTACACAGGCACACTCCTAGAAATAAATAGTGTTAGGTTAGTACATTTACTAGGCTGCAAACCACAGTTAATAAACGCTTTTGTTTCTTAACGCACACCCCTTAAATACAGACAAACCCCTTTAAAACAGAAAATCCCTTTGAAAGAAAATCGCTCGAGCTAAATCGCTCAAATGAACTGACTTACATGAGATTCAAAACAACATGATACCTTGGCCCCTAGGGGACTTAACGAATGAGTGTTATCTTGCTTCCTGTAGATAGATATAAGAAGATGGCATTATACCCACAAAACCACCCCAAAATATCTCTAACTGGTGGTTTAATTATATCCCAGTCATGAGTTAAACTTCACTCTGGCGGCTATCTATAAATCCATGCCACTTGGGTCCCATATAACTCCAGATGGTTCCCCTCATTAATTATCCCCTAAGTGATGGAATTAAGGAAAGGAATTATTAAATATGGGTCCACTACACAGACCCCTTACGTGGAATAATTCTGTGTCCGTATAGTCTAGCACCCATGAAAGACGATCCATCCCTCTATTTTTATACAATTAAAATACTATGCCATCTATCTAATAAAGAGTGAGGTGATACTTTCTTGCAGTAACAAAGTTACTCTGATTCTGAGTCCACTATGCAGCTATAAATACTGAGTAGCGAGCTAACCTAGCTAATTGTTAAACCATCTTCATGCTTATATTACTGTGTGTTTTTAATTGTTTTATCGTGAGTAAAATAGGGTTAATCGTTGGTGATGAGTGTCATTGAGGACGGCTAAAACGCATTCATCTATTATCTAATAAAAGTCTTTTAAAAGTCCATAGGAGTGCACTGGAATTTTTATAATTGTATATATATATAGCACTCCCAATTTCCTAAATATACATTTGTCTACCCCGGAGTAAGCATATATATATACACACACTGTATATACCATTTGATAAACAGATTCAATCTAACATCTCTAGTATCAACATGCTACTTTCACACAACAATATCAGATAATGAAGAAGGGAAAGGGTTAATGTAAAATCCCAGGTGGGGTTTGCAAATCAATTTGCATGTTTAACTGATTCTGCATGTTTAATTAATTAATTAATTGAGCAAGGGCTACTTTTAACAATTATGACAAACCCTTCTGATTGGTGGACATATCTCCATAGATTACAAGCACACTGCCCACTACTGCCCACTATAGGTGGAGGAATCAATTCCTGCCAGTAGTACAGGATACAGTAAAGCTAGGTAAAGATGTACCCACAATACCTGACAAAACGATGAATGGTTTCAGGTGACGATTTGTTTGTGTATGGGTGTTCAGTCTGGTGTCATTAATGATCCGTGTCTGTATCTAGATTAACACTCCATCCTGTAATGTTCTTCTTTCATTCTGTCCTGTCCAACCCCCAGGGGCCTTTCTAGACTTGTTGGCTCCTGAAACAAACATAGGAAAGATCCCAGAATAATTTTTTAATTTTTACTGGTCAGTCTATTAACCTGAAACAAGATCTAACCCCAGGGCCGTCTGTAGACTTTTTAGCACCTGAAAAAAAATTCTAACGGGGATTTACTGAGGAGCACTGCGGCTACAATCAGTTAGTGTGACGTTAACTCTCGCTTTGCGGTGGCTGTGCGAATACCGGAAGAGGCACTCACGCAGCCGTCGTGGTTTTTAATTGAAATTGGGTGCTGCTTTGTCCAGAAGATGGGTGTGGCTTGTCTGGAAGTTGGAGGGGCTTTATACACATGACTGGTAAATAGTGCCCACAATGACTGGTAAATAATGTTTCAATGACTGGTAAATGATGCCCACAATGCCTGGTAAATGATGCCCACAATGCCTGGTAAATAATGCCCACAGTGACTGGTAAATGATACCTAACATTGATTTTTGATCTGCAGGGCTGATAAACATTGATTTTTGATCTACAGGGCTGACAAACATTGGTTTTTGATCTGCAGAGCTATTAAACATTGAATTTTAATCTGCAGGGCTAAAAACACATTGATTTTGGATCTGCAGGGCTGTAAAGGACCTTTACTGTCTGTTCTCACTGTATGGGACCTTTACTGTCTGTTCTCACTGTATGGGACCTTTACTGTCTGTTCTCACTGTATGGGTCCTTTAACATTTACTGTCTGTCTCACGGAATGCACTTGTTTGTTATGGGACCTTTACTGTCTTTTCTCCTCAACTGTATGGACCTTTACTTCTGTTCTAACTGTATGGGACCTTTACTATCTGTTCTCACTGTATGGGACCTTTACTAGTCCTATTCCCCATTGTATGAGGACCTTTACTGTCTGTTCTCACTGTATGGGACCTTACTGACTGTTCTCACTGTATGGGACCTTTACTGTCTGTTCCACTGTATGGGACCTTAACTGACTGTTCTAACTGTATGGGACCTTTCTATCTGTTCTCTTTGTTGTATAGGACCTTACTGTCTGTTCTCACTGTATGGGACCTTTACTGTCTGTTCTCACTGTATGGGACCTTTACTGTCTGTTCTCACTGTATGGGACCCTTACTGTCTGTTCTCACTGTATAGGACCTTTACCGACTTTTCTCACTGTATGGGACCTTTACTGTATTTTCTCACTGTATGGGACCTTTACTGTCTGTTCTCACTGTTTGGGACCTTTACTCTCTGTTCGCACTGTATGGGACCTTTACTGTCTGTTCTCACTGTATGGGACCTTTACTGTCTTTTCTCACTGTATGGAACCTTTACGTCTGATCTCACTGTATGGGACCTTACTGCTGTTCTCACTGTATGGGACCTTTACATCGTTCTAACTGTATGGGACCTTTACTATCTGTTCTCACTGTATGGGACCTTTACTTCGTTTCACATTGTATGGGACCTTTACTGTCTGTTCTCACTGTATGGGACCTTTACTGACTGTTCTCACTGTATGGGACCTTTACTGTCTGTTCTCACTGTATGGGACCTTTACTGACTGTTCTCACTGATGGGACCTTTACTGTCTTTTCTCACTGTATAGGACCTTTACGTCTGTTCTCACTTTTTTGGACCTTTACTGTCTGTTCTCACTGATGGGACCTTTACTGTCTGTTCTCACTGTATGGGACCTTTACTGTCTTTCTCACTGTATGGGACCTTTACTGTCTGATCTCACTGTATGGGACCTTTACTGTCTGTTCTCACGTATGGACCTTTCTATCTGTTCTAAACTGTATGGGACCTTTACTATCTGTTCCAATGTATGAAATCTTACTGTCGTTCTCACTGTATGGGACCTTTACTGTCTGTTCTCACTGTATGGGACCTTTTCCGTCTGTTCTCACTGTATGGGACCTTTACTGTCTGTTCTCACTGTATGGGACCTTTACTGTCTGTTCTCACTGTAGGGGACCTTTACTATCTGTTCCACTGTATGGGACCTTTACTGTCTTTTCTCACTGTATTGGACCTTTACTGTCTGATCTCACTGTATGACTTTTACTGTCGTTCTCACTGTATGGGACCTTTACTATCTGTTCTCAACTGTATGGGACCTTTACTATCTGTTCTCAATGTATGGAATCTTTACTGTTGTTCCACTGTTGGGACCTTTACTGTCTGTTCTCACTGTATGGGACCTTTTCCGTCTGTTCTCACTGTATGTACCTTTACTATCTGTTCTCAATGTATGGATCTTACTGTCTGTTCTCACTATATGGGACCTTTACTGTCTGTTCTCACTGTATGGGACCTTTACTGTCTGTTCTCACTATATGGGACCTTTACTATCTGTTCTCAATATATGGAATCTTTACTGTCTGTTCTCACTGAATGGAATCTGTTCTCTCTGTATAACATTTACTGTCTGTTCTTAGCTTTATGATGGACCTTTACTGTCGTTCTCACTGTATGGACCTTTACTCTCTTTTCTCACTGCATGGGACCTTTACGGTCTGTTCTCAACTGTAGGGACTTTACTGTCTTTTCTCACTGTATGGGACCTTTACTGTCTGTTCTCACTGTATGGGACCTTACTGTCTTTTCTCACTGTATGGGACCTTTACTGTCTGTTCTCACTGTTTGGGACCTTTACTGTCTGTTCTCACTGTATGGGACCTTTACTGTCTGTTCTCACTGTATGGGACCTTACTATCTGTTCCAATGTATGGGACTTTACTGTCTGTTCTCACGTATGGGACCTTTACTGTCTGTTCTCACTGTATGGGACCTTTACTTTCTGTCGTCACTGTATTTGACCTTACTGTCTGCCCCTATGGACCTTTACTGTCTTTTCTCACTGTTGACCTTTACTGTCTGTTCTCACTGTTTGGGACTTTACTGTCTGTTCTCACTGTTGGGACCTTTACTGACTGTTTCTGACTGGTATGGACCTTTACTTTCTGTACTTTGCTCTGTCGTCACTGTATCGACCTTTACTGTCTGCTCTACTGTTGGACCTTACTGTCCGGTCTCACTGTAGGGACCTTAACTGTCGTGTCCTCACTGTATTTGACCTTTACTGTCTGTTCTCACTGTTGGGACCTTTTCCGTCTGTTCTCCCTGTATGGGACCTTTACTGTCTGTTCTCAATGTATGGATCTTTACTGTCTGTTCTCACTGTTATGGGACCTTTACTGTCTGTTCTTATTGTATGGGACCTTTCCGTCTGTTTCACTGTTGGGACCTTTACTGTCTGTTCTCACGTATGGGACCTTTACTGTCTGTTCTCAATATATGGAATCTTTACTGTCTGTTCTCTCTGTATAGAACATTTACTGTCTGTTCTCACTGTATGGGACCTTTTTTTTTCTTTTAATTTTTACCACTTTTCCTAGGAGGTGGAACACAAAGAACAAAATATGCAAAATTCCACTGCCTTTTTCTCAACCTTTAGTGATGATTTTGACCTTGGTGACTTGACATCCATTAAATATCTCTATTGTGTCTTTGCTTTGCTTGGCTATGGGGTGACTATTTTTGCCAATATCACTGTTATTGCTTAATCCTTTCACCTCACACATTGCAGAAACCAATGTAACATCTTCATTTCTACTCTGTGTTCAATGGAGTTCATGGTAGTTCTGCTTTTTATCCAAGTCTCTTTATAACTTAATTTCCGAAGTCCAGGCCATCTCCTATGCTGGCTGCATTTCAAGTCTTGCAATACATTCTATGGATGTTCTGAGATGACATTCTTTGTGTAATGGGGTTTGATCGGTACGTGAGTATCTGTAACCCTCTGAGATATAACACCCATCATGTCCCTAACTATAGTCTACAAACTCATTGCTGCTGCTTGCTATTCCATTCTCTCTATAACTATTCAAATTATTACAACCTTCAGACTTCCATTGTGTGACTCAGTCATCCTAAAGATCTCTGTGATAACTGGTCAGTTGTGAGACTCTCCTGTTGATACGACTATGAACAATTTATATGGCAGTTTAATTATTATTTTATATTGGGGATAATGCCAGTACTGATCTTCATTTCCTATGTTAAATTCTAAGAGTGTGTGCAAGATCTTCAAAGGACTTCCGATCCAAAGCCTTGCAGACCTGTGCTCCCACCTTGTTTCCCTATCAAACTATCTCCTTGATGTGGTCTTTGAAGTGATCCTGTACAGATATACACCGACAAGTGTCCCTTATGCCCCAAGGGGTTTACATCTGTGAATTTTCTTGTGGTACCTCCACTTCTCAATCCTTTATGTATGGGTTTAAACTACAGGAAATTAGAATCAAAATAATCAATAGTCTATTCCATTAAAATGATTGTTACCTTATGAAATCAATAGCTGAAAAGCGAAAAAAGATATAATACATAAATATATTATAATATAGTATGTGTGTGTGTATTAATGGCAGCACTTAAATCATAGTTGCAATCCAAAAAACATTTTATTTGTAATCAACAGTGCAATGTTTCTAGAGCTGACACCCTCTTCTTCAGGCTCACAAATAGTTATCAACTTGACAATCACTTAACATCTATTTAACCCCAGTAGCAGGAAATGACATCACTTCACTCCACCTCCAACATCAATTTCTCACATTAGATATCCCTTAACGTGATGCCTACCCATGACACTACAAAGGTTACCCATATGTTTAGTAACTAATGCACAAATCCCTTTAAGAGGGCAATATATTCAATGTAAACATCTCCCTAGCTTCCAACAGCCAAGGGAAATGCCAACACTAGAAAAAGGCAAACCCTCTATAGAAATAAAGATTATAGGTTCTATTGAGTCCATGTGGTGTGGGGTGTTTATCTTCTTCAACCACCACACTTCCTTTTGTTTTAATTTCAATTCCCTGTTGCCTCTTCTATGTGGGAACGCTACCATCTTCCAACATCATATATCTAAGAGAATAGGGTACCTGATTCCCAAAACATGTAGGGGTGTGACCTATACAGCACAGTGTTTCCAACTGTCTCAATCTACCATATGTTTATATGTGTTGTTTAGGGTATAACTGGAGATCCTGGTAGTATTTGGAGACAAGCCTGGAGCCACAGCAGCAGAAGTGTTCCAACCGTTGTTGATATCTAAGGCTTTGTGCTCAGCCTCCATAAAATGCTTGGGAGTGCAAATTGCCATCCTTCAATCTGATACTGGATTGATGCGGGAAATCCGTGAGGAGACCATAGAACACCACAGCACTATCTGCATATTTTGCTTCACATGTATATAACCCCTTAATTCAAATTTTGAGAGGTAATGGGATGTTAAAAGACCAGGTCCCTTCTCCACAAAATTGCACTGTGTACATCTGACAACAACTGGACATCCCCAACCTTTTGGGTTTCGGAATGTATCCCTACATTTCCTCTCAGTTTTGATATGTGCTTCTTACCAATTGGCTGCCCAAGGAAATCCCTTCCTGTAGGAAACCACTGGTGGTTCTATAAATTCAGGGACTTGTGGATAAGACTCTTTTACAATATGCCAAATTTTACGTATTGCTCCTCAAAGGTGCTCACTTCCTACCCCATACTCCATAATCATGGGATCCAGTGCCGTCTTTCACATTCCCCCTCCCCCCGCAGTCATCACTTATTTTAATGCCCTCTCAAGGACCTGGTCGGGTATCTGGCATTCCTGTACCACATGTCACTTACTATTTTCTGGACCCTGTTGAATTGACTCACAGGAATCACCTTTTAGTATGAGCCAGGTGAAAATGCTGATACAGAAGTAATTGGTTCCTATCAATCTCTCATTCACATACAATTCAGTTTTGATACCATAGTCTCCTCTCTTACACTTCCATCCAGAAAACTGATGCTCTCAATGGTAAATTTGATCTTCAGGTGTTATATTACGATCCCTCGTAGAAGCTCAACAGAGATCCAATGTGGGCCCCTCCACAGGAAGAAGACATTGTCTATGTATCTCCACCAGGACACAATGTGCCCCGTGAAGGATGGTACCCATAGATGAGGTGACGGGTGGATGAGAGGAGAATCATTGCAGACGGAGGTTGCGTCTGGGACGATATTGTGGATCAGCTCTGAGATATATGGAGGGGCTGTGTTGGAAAATGCTTTTATGGATAGGGTGATATATGGAGGGGCTGTGTTGGATAGTGCTTTAAGGATGGTGAGATATATGGAGGGCTGTGTTGGATAGTTCTTTATAGGATAGGGTGAGATATATGGAGGCTGTGTTGGATAGTGCTTTATAGGATAGGGTGAGATATATGGAGGGCTGTGTTGGATAGTGCTTATAGGATAGGGTGAGATATATGAGGGGCTGTGTTGGATAGTGCTTTATAGGATAGTGTGAGATATATGGAGGGGCTGTGTTGGATAGTGCTTTATAGGATAAGGAAGCAGCTTGAACTGGATCCTTTGCTGATGGGGCAACCAGTGGAGGGACTGACAGAGAGGAGAGGCATTAAAGAAGTGAGAAGAGAATGAATGAGCCAGGCAGCAGAGTTGAGGTGGTACCAGGCGGTTATTTTGAAACCACACAGGAGTGGGTGTCGTAGTCTAGCCGGGATATGATTAGGGCTGGACTAGTAATTTCTTATCGTTGGAGATACCTTTAATGTATTGTGTTTATTTTCAATTTAATTTTAAACATATCCCACAGCACTTTGGCAATTAGTTCATTCAGGTCACATCAAGCCCTGCCCCCCCCCCCCAAAAAAAAGCATTATATGCTTTGTAGCGCTGAAGTACTGAGTTCGATTTCACCCTTGGGACAACATAAGCAATGAGTTTGTATGTTCTCCCCGTGCTTGCGTGGTTTCCTCTAGGCACTCCGTCCCCCCCCCCCCCAATCATAAAGACATACTGGTTTTATTTGTTAAATAATTGCTTAGACTGTAGCGCTCTTCAGGGCAGGGCCTGATTAATGTAACATGTAATTGTAAAGCACTACAAAATTTTGTCGCTATATAAATCCACAATTAAATAATAATAAAATAATAATGCAGGCTCAATTAACTTGTGTCTGAACGCAATGTACCTCCAACTGTAAGCCATAGCAACCTAAAGGAGGAGACATGATGCACTCTCCATGTTAAATTTTGGCTGATTACCCTGGAAATTCCCAATTAGCTATAAAGCCAGTGTTAGGGACCATCCTGAATGCAAGGTGTAATTGCATTGTGGCTAGCGGTGTTTATAGGACTGCCCAGGCAGTCCCTATAACATTACATGGCAGACAGTTTGGTGTCGAACCACGGGGTCTCTGAGAAATTAAGAAGAATTTTCAAAAAACACTGTATGGGTCCGAAAGACCCAATACCGAAACACAAGATAAGCAACTCATATACGCAGTGCAGTGCAGTGAAGAATGCTCTGATTTGTATTGGGGGAGAAGAGAAGAGCCAATTTGCGTGGGTCAGGACTCCCCGTGTACCTGCATCTTAAGATAAGGACATACTTTGAAGATGTAATGTCAACATCTTGGTAAAGGACATGACTGGTTCAAGAGAGGTGTAAGGAGGCCATCTGTGTGAAAATAAAGAAACCAAGCCTAAATAGGGTGGGGGGGGGTCGCGCCAACTGTCTGCCATGTACAATGCTGTTTTAACATCTTACCCTGGGCAGTTTTGATAACACCTCCCTAAACACCTGGCTGTGATATGCTGATTGGGGACTTTCCAGGGGTACATAATTGCCAACAGATTCTTGTACAATCATCTGAATTGAGAAAGCCAGTCGGATGACCAGTTGATCTAACTGAATCAAGAGATAAGCCTTTACTGTATTAGCCATAAGTACCTATCACACACACAATTTATTTAACCATAAAATTTTTATTGTTTTTCAAAGAGAAAAAACAATCGTGCATTTTCATACATCGTACATATTCAACAGTTTGTTTTTTTTATACAATTCTTGTAACATTTCTAATTTTATGTAGTATCATTTTCATTTTCCAGTTGATATGATATAACCTTTTCATAGCTCTTTGTTTGTTCTGCTGGGTTTCCTCTTTTTCAAGGTATAGGTAGGTTGGTAAACTGGGGGGTGGGGAAAACCACCACAATTTATTAGTGCGACTTTAACCTTTTTGTAGCAAAAAAAAAAAAGTGAACCGAGAACATACAAACTCCTTACAGAATTAAAGGGCATCTCCACCTACCCAATCCAAAAAAATGAAGATCTTACTGAAAATGCCCCCAAACCTAAACCCAGTTGATTAAAATGTCTCTTGGATTCTAAACTATAAGTCTTTGTTCCATTTGTGTTCCTTCTGCTGCTTCTTCCAATCATGTAAGCGCGCAGAGGTGCCGATTGGCAGCCCATCAGGATTGGTTAAATAAAATGTTATTGAATAGGTGTGATGCTCAAAGTCCAAATATTTTTGTATTTAATGCGGCCCTGCTAAGTAAGTGTAAAACTAGCGCAACACCTATGGTAGTTTTACACTTACCTACAAATGTGAAACCATACGAAAGATATGATATAATAATATAATACTTATCTTCTGTAATCCAGGGGCCATTGGTTAACACTTTATTGGTAAGGTGTTCAATACGTCTGGATCCTTCCCCCCTGAAACGTTTGGCTTGCTTTGTGTGTGTAATAACTATAGGGTTCTCCCTCTTTTATTACCTGTTGATCTGAGTAGCATTCTGGTTCCTCTTTCTGTTCTGCAGTGACTATTGGCCCTTTGGAATGAGGTTTGAATGGAGCAGCACCAGAGATAACTGTGTGAGCGTGCCTATACATTGCTGGTTTAGACTCATTTTAACAAAGGCTACTTGTATGAAGACCACACTTCCCTTAACTGTTGTTGCATAACACAGACATTTGAATATTCGATAATGCAGTAATAATAATTTATACTAAATAATAATAATTGTAGTCATTATTGCAGTATGGTTATAACACCACTATGATCTTCTCTATTGCATTTGATTGATTGGTGTATTCAGTTTAAATCATTGCTTTTGATTCTTTTTTGAATTTTAAGAATAATATCAAGTGTAAAATGGATCAAACCTTGATTGGTCAGGTCAGAAAATTGCTTTTCAGGATAATTATTAAAAAATGACATTTAGTAAGAATATTTTGTATCATGCCTGAAGGTGCCCATATCAGTCTTACTACCTCCAACGTTCCCTAAACATTCCAAAACCCATCATTTTGTGATCAATATTTCAATGGTAAATTCAATCATAATCCAGACAGGAAATGTCACTGAAGGTCAGCAGGTTAAACCTCCCACTGGTTATGATTGATTCAACATTGATGGGGGAATATGATCTAATGTCGAGCCAGTGTATGGTAACCTATAGAGTTTGTCCAGTATCCAAAATCTTGATGCCTATGACCTCCCCCTATTCCATTACAACACAATCCGTTGATGTACAAACACGAGTACCCACTACAGATTACACACCTACCTACAAGTCTAATTGTATTCACAGTGCAGATTATTCCTGGTGCCTCCCCTTCTTGTTCCTCTGATTTCTTTTAAAAACACAAGAAATTTAGAATAAAAATTCCTAATCCTAACAATCATTTTCACATTTTCAAATGAACTTCTACAGAAAACATTACCAACTACAAATTGCAAAATATAGAGGCTTGTCTCGGTTATAATAGATTACCACAACTCCAACAAGTTCCTACTTTCCCTCTTCTTGTAGTTTGTAATACTTTAAGCAGCACAGATACCGTAAAAATACAATTTTCTGTAAGATTTAAAATGTTGGTTTGTTACCATTGTTATACATGGTTAATAAATCTGTTTTTTTTTTATTCTTTGGTCTACTTTAGGGAAATTGTATAGGTCAGGGGACAGATATTCAGTCTCCATCTTGAACCTCAAGGGATTGCAGTGTAATAATTTAAGAGAAACCATCACCTGAGGATGTCACTAACACTGCAAGGGTTGTCTCTTCCCTCTAGTTCAGGAAATGGTTTATTTTCTACACTATTCTGACGTCAAACCATAATTCTGCAATAAAACTATGCCATACCTTTTCAATCAATGTGTCAATGGTAATCTACATTAAGATTTTGTTTGCACCTTCGACCCAAAACCATGTTTCCCGTTCCAGTGGTCAAAGCTTCTATACAAACACTACCAACCTCTTTCATACATCACACACAAGACCTTATTACCCTTCTTAAAGTGATTACTTATATTCCATTTATTCCAATGATATATTTAAATACAAGGTAACATTATATAAAGTAAAGTACTCATTCCTTACCTTCGTTCCAGGCTCCTGTACAAATTGATTGAAGAACGGAAGGTAAGATACTATTTCTTCCTCTCCCATACTCCAATTAATAATGCATCAAGAAAATTGCAGATTTCAATTAAGCCTTCAACTTATGGCATCCAAATATTTAATCCACAAATTATTTTATTGGTGAATGCATAGCTGATCGTAATGTCACACTCTCCTAGGGCTTCCGAGGTCACACAGGCACGGATTTATGGCTTGTACTGTATGTTCTGAAGAAACCACGGTGCGGGTATGGTAAGGCTGATTTTGGGAGTTTACTCCTTCATTGATTTACCCACAGTCCAAAAACCTGACATCAAATTCGGGCAGAGAGATATTACCCAGATCAAAGTGGCTCTGGGTTAAATCTCCCTGTAAGATTGTGTGTGTGTCTCAAGATGGTGGTAGAGTTAGGGAACTAATGGGGGGGTGGTGGGGGGTGGATGTGGGAGAGATGTGAAAAGAAACTGAGTGTAGTGTTTGATCACTCACTGCTCTTATATTGCAAACAACCTCTTTGGAAAATAAAAGATACAATAGATTCCAAGCTGAGAGTGGCCTGGTAAATACAAAGCGTTTTTTTGTGCTTATTTTACTGCAGCTTGTTAATCAGCAGAACTGTAACACATTATTTTAAATACAACCTAAATCATTATAGAATTCATTCCATGGCCATGTTGGTTGTTTGTCTCTTTTTTGTCAAATTTAATGTTACAGGAAAAGAAATCTGTGCAACAAAAATAAAGAGAAACTTTTTCCAACCAACAACGATTTAATGTGGTCATTTTAATGCAAATTCTCTGTAGAAATGTTTATAGGAAAATGTGTTATTTACCCACGACTTTCACTACAGAAAAGAAAGGGAAAGTATGACATTGCCAACTTTCGGCATCAGTAGATCAATGGCAAATGTGTGCTATTTTACCCTCTTCTTTTACATCAGAGTTTTAAAGGGTATGTCTAACCTTAAAAATACGTTTTTTTGGCTGTATGTTGCCTCCCCCCTCCCACCAAACTGCATGTTTTAATTGAAAGTTCCCACTGCCACAGTCTTATATGATACTTCCGGGAACAAAGTTCATTAGGGCTGGACTGCCAGACCTGTATTGGGGTGAGAGGCAGCCAATCACAGACACGGCTGTCGACCTATAGAGAAAGCTAGAGAGAAGGGTTTGGTAAATACGTTTCTGGGCATTTTTTCTTTTCAATTTACCAGTGGGCAGGCTTAGCAGTAGGCGCACCTGTGAGTGGGCTGGGCTTAGGCACCCGTGAGTGGGCAGGGCTTAGGCACCCGCGTAGTGGGTCGGGGCCGACAGCACCTGCAAGTGTGGCAGGCCACATGGGGCTGTAGGAATGGGCCAAAGGGGGCCTGCAACAGGAGGGACCATGGGGTCCCATCAGTGGGAGGGGCCAGGGGGGGCTGCAAAGGGGAGGAGACACATGACAGATTGACTGGAAAATTTCAGAGCAGGAAGCAGGATTGCAGGGGACCTGTTGATGGCTGCTGCCATATTTACAAAAATGTTAAATATCTTCAAAACTATCCAAAATAAACATGAAAAATAAACTCAAAAATCCTCAAGGAGAGGAAATTCCTATCATTACCTAAAGCATTTTTGGACCACATTTCCTCTTTAATATGTTGAAGGGAAATTTGTAATTTACCCAATTTTTTTCCTCTTCAGAGATTACTAAGAAATGAAATCAGTGAAGGGAGTATAAGGAATTAGGGTTTTTGGACTCTAACAAAGAGTTTCCTGTGAGTGAAACGAACTAGTGAGTGTCCCTGTTCTCTTAAGAGAGGACCTTGCCGATTGCCGTTTGGATCAGGAAGGATTTCCCCCCCCCCTTTTTAAGCTGGGGTTTTTTGCCTTCCCTGGATACAACTGTAGGTAGGTTTCAAAAAAAAAAAAAAAAAAAAAGGGAATAGGTTGGACTTGATGACGTGTCTTTTATTCAAACTTCATTACTATGTTACTATGTTACTATGTAGTGTTGCTCTCCAGGACCTAGAAATAAAGACACTTAATCATTTGATGGTTGTATGGTGTGTGTGTGAAAGTTTGAAAATAAGGATTGTTTGTACTGTTAAGACTATGTTGGCAGGATTGAGTGTGCAGTAAGGCAGACTAATCTCTTCTTCTTCCAGTTAAGGGGTGTGCTGGACTTCTATATTCGAGTATTGTACCTGTTGTAATCACCACACGCCTGTGAAAGGGTTAAAAGTGTTTTTTTTTTCTTTTGCTCTTGCACTAATGGTGTGGGGGTTGGGGCCTATTAGTTAAATAGGATTCACAGTTGTGGGCCGTGTGGGGCCTGTGTTTTTGGACTAACAAAAGGAAGTTTCCTGTGAGTGAAACGAACTAGGAGTGTCCCTTTCTCCTAAGGACCTTGATCTCAAGGACATAGAAAAAGAAGGACACATTGAAACAAGAGGGCAATTAACAAGGTGTGGTGCATCACTGTACTGGTGTTGTGTATTAGAAGGAACGTTTTTTGTCATTACCATGCAATGTGCATCGTGCCACATGTAGATAGGAACATGAGCAGACGTTAGGTGTGAGTGGGTTGCCCCGTTTGGGAAGCTGAGGGTGGAGAGTCTAAGGGGGCAGCTTGCGCATTGCAGGGATTGGCGAACTGGGGGGTCAGCAGGCACTGGCTGGGGCCATAATGCAGGTGGGGGAAGAGGACAAGAAAGGTTTGAGGAAGAGTAGTTTGTTTGGGTTACTAGGGAAGTTGGGGACGGAAGATAGGGGGCTTTTCTTCCCAGATTGTCCATCCCAACAGATTTGCCGCCTTAGGTAATGAATGGAGGAGGACCACCTCGGAAATTAGCATATTTGGAGGGGGGCAGTCCCTTGATCACCCAGGGGACTGCCATCTCTCTGATACAATGGAGGAGGAACGAAGGGTCAAGGCAAGGCAGGTGGTAGTGGACTCCATTATAAGGACGGTAGATAGGTAATCTGCCTCCAAGACCCTACAATGCCGACCTGTGTGTTGCCTGCCTGGTGCTAGGGTTCGTAATGTGGTGGATCGTGTAGACAGATTATTGGGTGGGGGCCGGGTGTGACCCGCAGCCTTGGATCACATTGGTGCCAATGACAAAGTTAGAGGTTGAGGTGAGGTCCTTAAACATGAGTTCCGAGAGCTAGGGGCAAAGATAAAAGCAAGGACCTCCAGGTAGTTTTTCAGAAACTACTACCCGCACGCCACAAGCTAAGCCAGGGAGAACACGGGAGCTTAGAGCATTAATCCATGGCTAAGAGAGTGGTGTAAGGAAGAAGGGTTTGGGTTTATTGAGAACTGGGCAGACTTTGCTGTCGGCTACAGCTCTTAGTCGGATGGGTTGCACCTCACTGATGGTGGTGCAGTCGTTTTAGGGGAGAAGAGTGGCTAGAGGGTTGGAGGAGATTTTAAACTAGGTTTGGGGGGGAGGGTATTAGCAGTCTCACTGGGATGATAGTACAGGAGGAAAGCAGGTGTAGAATGGCCAGTGGTGGGCGGAAAGGGGATGGGGCTAGCATAGGGGAAAGGGGCATGTTATCAAAGTGTACAAATACATTACAGGATCATAACTAAAATGTATGTTGCAAACAGCGAGAACGCTGTCTGACAAAATGGGTTGAATTGGAAATGATGGGCAAGATGACACTTGACGATGTATGTAGCTGCATATGTAATACGGTCTGCGAAACGGCTCCCTGACAGTTCTTGAATGAGGTCTTTACTAAATATAGAGAATCTTGTTAGGTCAGGACAGAAAAAAAGGAAAGTGGGGCAGGAGTATGTTTTTATGTTAAAAAAGAATTGAAGCCAAATTTAACAAGAAGAGATAACTGGTGATATGGAATATCTGTTGTATTCACATTAGATCAAACTGGACTGAAAACTGTTAGTCTTCGAGACGTTTCGTCTAGTACTCCGACTGGCTTTCTCAATTCGAGAATGCTGTAGCAGAATCTGTGGCATTATGTACCCTGGACGAATACAATTGCATTCACAGCCGGTGTTTGAGCGGTGCTGATTAGTCGTTAGTGGCTAAGGTGTGAGTTAAGGAAAGCCCAGAGTAAGGGTTAAAACAGCGGACTGTACATGGCAGACAGTTGGCGTCGAAACCCCCCCCACCTCTATTTAGGCTTGGTTCTTGCTATTTCAATAAATGGCTCCTTAAAACACTCTCTCGTGAACCAGGGGGTCACTTGCCGACAGTTCCGCCGAGTATTTAACTTACAATCTTCAAAGGCTCTATTCCTTTAATCCTTTAAGATGCAGAATACACAGGGCTGAGTCCTGACCGAGGGAATTGGCCTTTCTGTGTGGGCCATAGTTGATTGCAGTTGCCTTGTTTGGGTCCCTCCCCACATACAAATCCGAGCATCTTCACTGCACTGCACGCGTCATATGTATGTTCGCTTTTCTTTGTTTTGGTATTGGGTCTTTGGATGTACAATGCTTGCCTCAGCGTGTGTGCTCGGTTTAAGCAGAAGGACTACAATGTTTTTGAAATTTCTTCTTAATTTCTCGGAGGACCCGCTACATATGGGATGACCTGTTCTTCCCTCCGTTCTGCTTTTCCCTTCCCTGTTGGTACATTGGTTCTTTTCTTTCCTTACACTATTTCTTTGACAAAGCCCAGTCTGGAGAATCCAAAGTTTTAAAGGGTCCCTGAGATGTTTTCATTCTTAGTGCCTCGCTCTCGTGCTAGTGGGATGTTCTCGGACTCGTGTGTTGCAGGGTTCTGATGACCACCCTGTTGGATCTAAATGGTGGTGGGAGTCAACATCCAAATACTGAGCTTGGTGTTGTGGTTTTTCTGTAAAACCCTCTACTTCCAGTTTACATTTTCCTTAACTTCGTGACCAAGCAGCCTCAAGAAAGACCAGTTTTTGTTGTTTTTGTACCTCTTCCCTTGTGATTTTAAGTTTTGGTCTACGCATTAATGTGTTCTGGTGACAAGCTTGTACTTTCCCTTCTGGTTGGATTTTAACCCAGTGATCATCACAACATATCTGAACATGCTGGGTGCAGCCCTTAAATGCATTGATAAGTCGCCTGTGTTTCTACCCTCCTGCCAGTAAAGGCGCGTTGGCCAACATAGGTGAAACACTGGAGCATCACATAGCACTCCATTTTTTGCTTATGAACTTATTTCCCTGTATTTGAAATAGGTGGGTATTCAGGGGGGTCCTCACGAGTCCCACAAGGAACATTACCTCGTTCTGGTGTTTGAAGAATCAGTGTCTGCTGGAAGAAGTCTGTCTTGCCCAGCCGTTTTTCCCACCATGTCAACAGCTCCTTGGTGGGGTAAGTACAATGAAGAGAGATGTCCAACTGTCTGCCTTGTACAATGCTGTTTATTAAAAACACCTTATTGGCATTAACACCTCTTAGCACATACATATCTAATCACACCTTACACCTGGCTGGGAATGTGCTAATTGGGATTATCCAGGGTACATAAATTGCCACAGATTCTTGTACAAGTCAGTCTGAATTGAGAAAGCAGTCGGATTGACTAGCGAAACGTTCTTCAGAACTACATTTCACAGTCCAGTTAACTAGTTGAAAATACACAGTTATACCATGACTGGATGAACAAAATAGACCTTCAACTGGTGATACTCCGTGCTAATGGATTAAAGGTGTGAGGCAATACTGGTGGAATTAGGTAACATGAAGGGGTGTATGTCATTGGTTGGTGTTCTATAAGCCGCCAAAAGTGCTTAGTAGGCAGACGAGGGTCGAGTCAACTTCTATGCATTGGCAAGGGCTATGCAAGTTTGGGGAGTGAGCTCATTATGGGGGAACTTCACTTACCCTGACATTGCATTGGATGGTGGAAACTGCCATCACGAAAAATTGGCGATGAGTTCCTGAATTTGGCCTGACAGGATAATTTTTCTCTCAAGGGGTGGTGAAGGTTCCTAGCGTAAAAAGGAGGCTCTGTTGTCTGGTTAATATCTAACATTGTGAGCGCATTTAGATATAAAGAGAACTGGAGGCTTATGGAAGTAGTGACCATGAACATAGTGGCATTTGGACTTTGTATATGAAAGGAAAAGTGACGCGGGTTAACAAGGACTTTAATTTCGGAAAGCAAATTTCCCAGGTAAAAGCAAACTCTTCAGAATGTCAAAAAAAAAGAGAAAGTGGGTGTCACTTTAACAGTTTTGGCAATGTCTAGACTGTATTTCCACAATAAATGTTTACATCTGCAATGATAGAATGTCCCATGTAATTTAAAAAAAAGTTACTAAAAGGTTAAAAACTACAGCCTGTAAACTGTTGTGATAAGGTAAGATTATGCATGCTGTTTTTGTGTTTAACCTTTCAGTCCATATATTGGTATAGCGGGTTGTTATTTCCATAATGACGGGTATTTACAAGAATCATAGGATTCTTTTGTCTGGGACTAAGGAACGTTGGGAGAGGGGTTGGAAATTCCTACACTGGGGTGACAAATAGTTTCCTGGGGTCACGAACAAGTCTAGTACAACTGTGGAGAAACAACAGGGTAATCTTTATTGTTCCCAGATCAAATAATTTCTTCTCCACTCCATCTGATCAGTACCAGCGTCAAAGGAAATAAATCGTCTTAGTCCTCCCCCCTGGCTCTACTTTATGAGTTCCCCCCCCGAAATCCAGTCCACTCCCTCTCTGCTACCTGTCAGTGACCGTTTGGGATGTAGCACAAGGGAAGACTTTGCAACCTGTTTTTACGATTGGCTACACCGGGACTGTAGATATAAGCCCGAACACAGACCGCATGTCTGTGCAATATTGTAGTACTTAACTCTTAGGTTACCATGAACATAAAAAGTTGGATATATTCTGACAGTTTGACCAGTATTTTCTATTTTAGAACATGATGCAGGCTGCTGTTTTCAGAGAACCATACATTGAATTAATGAACTGTGGTTCCCTAATGTGCAGTATAAGTAAGTGTTCCTTAGGGAGGTGTAGCGCCAATGGGGTTTGTCAAACCGCTGAAATGGGTTTGGTTGGGTTTATTATAGTTACATTAGTCATCTATAGAGCTTATTAGTAGTCCTATTTGGGTTCCAAATCTTTACATGGAACTGCACTGTACACTGGGAATTTGAAGAGTACCACCCGGGAACAATTTTCATTGTTGTTGTTTTTTGTTCTTAGGTTTAATTCCCCCAAAGGAAAGGTGTGCGATATCAATTAAAGATAACCGGATTGGTTTTCTGTTCCTTGCACATGCAGTCAGCCTGATGGTAGATAAACAACCCAAGGTAAGTACAGGTGATCATCAAACCTTGACATGGTGAGTACAGATCAAGCGTATGCATCACATCCATTCCATCCATCCACACTCCAATCCATCACATCCATCATCCCACATCCATCCACACTCCATCCATCCAGATGCTGTAATGGTGATTTGGTCTTGTTTAGTCTGATCTTCTGTTTGATCTTTATTTTTAGTTTTACCTGTCGCACAGACCAGATGATTTTGCCACGTGGGTCTAGCTCATCTACAATTAAAGAAGAACTTAACATTTTATACAGATAATGAGCCCCCCAGTCACATTTTAGTGCAGCCGTCAGAAAGAAGTTAATGTTTCTGATGGTTGCTCTGTCCTGGTAAACTGCAGTCATTTGTACCACCCCAATCTTAGAAACTATTATTTAAGGGTTTCTGTTTTTTTCTCTTTACAACACATGTAAACATCGATGAAGTTGGGTCCCAATTTTAAAACCCAGTTCCGTCCGTATTCTCGGGAACCTTTCTATATTCGGAACCCTCCAATATATGGAGATACTTTGAGGTTCCAAAGGGCACTGGACACAGACGCGCAAAGCATCAGTCATACGTATCTACTGTGTACAAGTGTCTGTCGGTTGTTTCCAATGCAGGGCAGCAACATTTTAGGATTTGAAGTATATGTGTAATGGTTTGATTCCCTTTAATTAAGTCACCTGTTCAGTGACAGCAGTGAATACTTATCACAACACTTAAACTTTTGTGATAAAGGGATGGCATTCCACTTAGCTTCTATATTAGCGATGTTGGGATTTAAAGGAAATAATGCAAAAAACCTCCAGTGCCCACATAGCAATTCTTAACCTTACAAGTTAGAATTGGCAATATGAAATACCGGCACTCCCTCCTGTCTGTATGTGCAGTAACTGAAGATCAGGCAAGATCAGATGGCAAACTCATATGATTCATATTGGTAGTGTAGGTTTCTCTACAAGTATCGCTGAGCATGTGGCATGCCCCCGGGTTTGTGTGAGGGGACCCGCCGAGAATCAATGTAGTGGTACCTGCTCACAGTCTGCTTGGAATGCAATCCAAGTTACCAATGGTACACAACAAGTTCGATCTGTACGTTTACAATCAAGGTCGCAAATTAATTTAACATCAAGATGCTACACACTCAATCAACAATATGATCCCTGAATACTGAGGAAATATCCCAATCAAATCACCAATTAAACTTACAAATCAACGAAAGGCTGGGTTACAACACAGGACGAAGCTACCATGGCACAGTGTGGTACAACCCTACACAAGGTTTACAGACGCGCTACTCATGTCACAGTGCGGTACACCCATACACAGAGGTTTATCAGACAGAGCTACTCATGACACAGTGCGGTCACACCATACACAGAGGTTTACAGACAGAAGCTTACCATGCCAGGTGTCGGTACCACCATTCACGAGGTGTTTTACAGACAGAAGCTACTCATGGCACAGTGCGGGACCACATTACATAGGTGTACAGACAGAGGGCTACTCATGGTCACAGTGGCGTACACCCATACACAGAGGGGTGTACAACAGAACTACTCATGGCACAGTGCGGTACACCATTCACGAGTTTACAGACGAGGCTACTCATGGCACAGTGCGGTACAACCCTGCACAGAGGTTTACAGACATGGCTACTCATGCCACTGTGCGGTAACACCCATACACAGAGGTTTACAGACAAAGCTTACTCAGGGCACAGGCGTATCACAAAAACCCTACAATAGGTTAACAGACAGAAGCTTACTCATGGCACAGTGCGTACACCCATACACAGAGGTTTACAGACCGAGCGACTCATGCACAGTCGGTACAAACAAAACCCCTAACACAGAAGGTTTACAAAGAACAGAGGCTACTCATGCACGTGCGGTATAACCCTTACACAGAGTTTGCGACAGAAGAGACTCAGGCACAGTTCGGTAACAAAAAACACCCTACCCAGCAGGTTTTAAATAAAAAGACAGAAGCTACTCATGGCACAGTGGCGGTACACCTACCAGAGGTTTACAACGAACTACTACTCATTGCACATTGCGGTACACCAATACACGAGGTTTTACAGACATAAGCTACTCATGGCCAGTGCGGTACACCATACACAGATGTTTACAACAGACAGAATCTACTCATGGCACAGTGGCTGTACACCCATACACTAGGTTTTACGACAGCAAAGCTACTCATGGCACAGTGCGGTTACACCCATACACAGAGGTTACAACGGCAGCTACTCATGGCACAAGTGCGGTACACCCCTACACAAGGTTTTACAGACCAGAAGCTACTCAATGGCACGTGCGGTACACCCTACTCAAGGTTTAAGACAGAAGCTACTCATTGGCCGTGCGGTACACACATACACAGAGTTTTACAGACAGAAGCTACTCAATGCACAGTGCGGTACATCACCCCATACACAGCAGAGGTTTTACCGACAGAAGCTACTCATTGCACAGTGCGGTCACCCATCCCAGAGGTTTACAGGCAGAACGCTCTCATGGCACAGTGCGGACACCCATTACACAAGGTTACAGACAGAGCTACTCATGGCACATTGCGGTATACCCCATACACAGACGGTTCCAGAACAGAAGCTACTCATGGCACAGTGCGGTACCCCCTACCAGAGGTTTACAGGCAGAAGCTACTCATGCACAGTGCGGTACCAACCCATACACAGAGGTTTACAGAAAGCGGTACTCATGGCACAATGCGGGTACACCCATACACAAGAGGTTTACAGACGAAAGCTACTCATGGCACAGTGGCCGGTCCCAACAACCCATACCAGAGGTTTACAGACAAAAGACTACTCATAGGCACTGTGCGGTACACACCATACACAAGGGTTTACAGACGAGGCTACTCATGGCAACATGCGTTACACTCCTACCAGAGGTTTAAGACGAGCTAATCATGCACAGTGCGGTACACCCCTACACGGGGTTTTTCAACAAGGCTACTCATGGCACAATGCGTACCCAGACAACAGAGGTTTTCCAGACCGAAGCCTACTCATGGCACAGTGCGGTACACCCATAACACAGAGGTTTACAGACAGAAGCTACTCATTGGCCACGTGGCGGTACACCATACCGAGGTTTACATACAGAGGCTACTCATGGCACAAGTGCGGACAAACAAACCCATAACAAACAGAGGTTTACGACATGAACTACTCATGGCAAGTGCGGTACAACCCATCACAGAGTTTACTACAGAAGATGCTAACTCATGTCACAGCTGCGGTACAAAACCCATACACAGAGGTTTTAACAGACAGAAGCTACCCATGGCACGTGCTGTACAAACCCAATACACAGAGGTTTTTACAGACAGAAGCTACTCATGGCACAGTGCGTACCCCATACACGCGGTTTACAGACAGAAGCTACTCATGCACAGTGCGGTACACCCATACACAAGGTTTACAGACAGAACTACTCTGGCAAGTGCCTGGTAGCAAAAACACCCATACCAGATGTTTACAGACAGGCTACTCATGTCACAGTTGCGGTACACCCATACACAGAGTTTAAGACAGAGGCTTACTCATGGCACAGTGCAGCACCCTACACAAGAGGTTTACCGACATAAGCTACTCATGCACAGTGCTGTACAACCCATAACAAGTTTACAGACAGAGGCGACTCATGGCACAGTGCGGTAACAAAAAAAAACACCCATAACAGAGGTTTACAGACAGACGCCACTCATGGCACAGTGTCGGTACCCACACCCTACACAAGGTTTTACAGACAGGGCTCATGGCACAGTGCGGTCACACCCCTACACAGAGGTTTAACAGACAGAAGCTACTCTGGCAACAGTGCGTTACACACCCATACACAGAGGTGTACAGACAGAAGCTACTCTGGCCAGTGCGGTACAACCCATACACAGAGGTTTACAGACGAAGCTACTCATGGCCCCGTGAGGTACACCCAGACACATAGGTTTTACAGGCCAGAAGCTACCATGCACAGTGCGGGTACACACCATACACAGAGGTTACAGACAATTACTTCATGGCAAGTGGCAGTAAACTCCATACACAGAGGTTTACAGACAGAGGCTACTCATGGCACAGTGCGTACAACCCATCACGAGGTTACAGCAAGAGGCTAACTCATGGCACAGTGCGGTACCACCATACACAGAGGTTTAACAGACAGAGGCCTACTCATGCAACGTGGCGGTACAAACCACCCATACACAAGTTTTACAGACCCCGAGGCTACTCATGGCACCAGTGCGGTACACAACCCATACACAGAGTTTAAGACAGAAGCTACTCATGGCACAATGCGGTCACCCATACACAGAGGTTTAACAGACAGAAGCTATCATGCATGCACAGTGCAGTACAACAACACCCCATCACACAGGGTTTACAACAGAAGCTACTCATGCACAGTGCGGTACCCCCTACACCAGAGGTTACAGACGAGGCTACTCCATGGCAACATGCAGTACAACACCCATACACAAGAGTTTACAGACAGCAGCTAACTCATGGCACAGTGCGGTAAACATACACCCATACACAGAGGTTTACAGACATAAGCTCTCATCACGGCACAGTGAGTTACACCCATACAACAGAGGTTTACAGACATGAAGCTACTCATTGCACAGTGCGGTACATACAAAACCCATACACAGAGGTTTTAAGACGAAGCTACTCATGGCACAGTGCGGTAACGCCCATACAGCGAGTTTTACATACAGAAGCTACTCTGGCACAGTGCGTAAACCCCATATACACCGAGGTTTACAAGACAAAGAAGCTACTCATTGGCAACAGTGCGGTACACAACACCCATACCCAGAGGTTTACAGACAGAAGCTACTCATGCCAGTGCAGTAAACCCTAACACAGGGTTTACAGACCGAAGCCTACTCATGGCCCATTGCGTACAACCCATACCAGAGGTTTACAGCAGAGGCTACTCATGGGCCAGTGGCGTATAACACCATACACAGAGGTTTACAGACAGAATCTATCATGGCACAGTGCGTACCCACTACACAGAGGTTTTACAGACATAAGCTACTCATGGCACAGTGCGGTACACAACCCATACACAGAGGTTTATCAGACAGAAGGCTACTCATGGCACAGTGCGGTAACCCTACCCATAGGTTTACATACAGAAGATACTCATGGACATGCGGTACAACCCCCCTACAACAGGTTTTACAGACAGAGGCTACCCATGGCACAGTGCGGTCACACCCATCACTAGGTTTAACATACGAGGCTTACTCATGGCAGCAGTGCGGTACCACACCCATACACAGAGGTTTTACTACAGACAGAAGCCACTCTGGCACAGTGCGGTACACCCATACACAGAGGTTTACAGACAGAACTACTCAGGCACAGTGCGTCCAACCCATAACACAGAGGTTTTACAGACAGAAGCTACTCATGGCACAGTGCGTACACGACCCACACAGAGTTTTTACAGACATAAGGCTTCCCATGCACAGTGCGGTACACACTCCATACACAGAGGTTTTAACAGACAGAAGCTACTACAATGGATGGCAGAGTGCGGTAACAACACCCATACACAGAGGTTTACAGACAGAAGCTACTCATGGCACAGTGAGGTCCCACCATCACACAGAGGTTTACCAGACAGAAGCTAACTCAGGCAAAGTGCGGTACACCCATACACAAGGTTTACAGACAGAGGCTACTCATGGCCCATGTGCTGTACACACCCATACCCAAGAGGTTTACAGACAGAATCTCTCATGGCACAAGGCGGTACACCCCATACACAGAGGTTTACATACAGAAAGCTACTCAATGGCACGTGAGTACAACCCAGACACAAGGGTTTATACAGACAGACACTACTCATGGCACAGTGGCGGTACACCCATACACAGATGTTTCCCAACAGAAGCTACTCAGGCACAGTGCGGTACACCCAGACACAGAGGTTTTAACAGACCAGAAGCTACTCATGGCCACAGTGTCGGTCCACCCATACACGAGGTTACAGACAGAAGCTACTCGCACAGTGAGGTACACCCTACACAGAGTTTTCCACAGGCAGAGCTACTCATGGCACAGTGCGGTACAAACCCATACACAGATGTTTTACGACAGAAGCTACCCATGGCACAGTGCAGTAAACCCTAACACAGAGGTTTTAGCGACAGAGGCTACTCATGGCACAGTGCGGTACCCCCATACACAGAGGTTTAACCAGAAAGAGGCTACCATGGCACAGTGCGGTACACCATACAAAACAGGGTTTACAGACAGAGCTTACTCATGGCACAGTGGCGGTACAAACACCCAATACACAGAGGTTTCAGACAGAGGCTACCATGGCACAGTGGCGGTAAACAAACCCATACACAGAGGTTTTACAGACAGAGCTACTCATGGCACAATGCGTAACCCCATCCGACATAGGTTTTACAGACGAAGCTACTCAGGCACAGTGTCATACACCCATACACAGAGGTTTACAGACAGAAGCTACTCATTGGCACATGCGGTCCACACCCATACACAGAGGTACAGACAGAGTCTACTCATTGGCAATGCCCCCCCTCCCCCCCAAACAGTACAAACCAAACCCATACCAAGGAGGTTTCGACAGCAGCTCCTCATGGCACAGTGCGGTACAAAAACACAACCCATACACAGAGGTTTACGACAGAAGCTTACTCATGGCACAGTGCGGTACCACCCATACACAGAGGTTTATCAAACAGAAGCTCACTCCATGGACATTGCGGTACACCATAGCACAGAGGTTTACGACAAGCTACTCATGGCACAGTGCGTACAACCATACACAGAGGTTTAACAGACCGAAGCTCTCATGGCACAGTGCGGTAAACCCATACGACACAGAGGTTACGACATCAAGCTACTCTGCACAGTGCGTACAAACCAACCCCTACCCAAGGGTTTACAGACAGAGCTACCCATGGCAACAGTGCAGTAAACCCTACACCAGAGGTTTACAGACGAAGCTCCTCATGTCACATGTGCGGACACAAACCCATACCATATGGTTTACAGACCGAGCCCCCTAACCAGGCCCAGTGCGGTACACCCTACACAGGGTTACAGACGAATCTATCCATGGCACAGTGCGGTACAACAACCCTACACAGAGGTTTACGACAGAAGCTACTCATGCACAGTGCGGCTACAACCCATACACAGAGGTTTAAAGAGCAGAAGCTACTCATGGCACAGTGCGGTACAACCCATACCCATAGGTTTACAGACAGAAGATACTCATGGCACAGTGCGGTACACACCCCATACACAAGGTTTACAGACAGAAGGCTACTCATGGCACCGTGCGGTACAAACCCAGTACCCAAGGGTTTACAACAGAGGCTACTCATGCAACAGTGCGTACACCCCCAACACAGCGGTTTTTTTTTGACAGACAGAAGCTAATCATGGCAAGTGCGGTACATACACCATACACAGAGGTTTACAGACAGAAGCTACTCATAGGCACAGTGCGGTACACACCCATACACAGAGGTTTAACAGACAGAAAGCTCCTCATGGCACAGTGCTGTAAGCTAGCACACAGTGCGGGTACAACAAAAACCCATCACAGCGGTTATACAGACAGAACTACTCATGGCAACAACAGTGCGGGTACACCCAGACACGAGGTTTACAGACAGAAGCTACTCATGGCACAGTGGGTACACCACCCA
Source organism: Hymenochirus boettgeri (assembly GCA_019447015.1). Taxonomy (NCBI): domain Eukaryota; kingdom Metazoa; phylum Chordata; class Amphibia; order Anura; family Pipidae; genus Hymenochirus; species Hymenochirus boettgeri. The sequence goes on along the minus strand of JAACNH010000015.1, from coordinate 285,104 downwards.
TACACCAGAGGTGTACCAAGACAAAGCTACATGGCCCAGTGAGGTACAAACCCTAACCAGAGGTTTCACAGACGAAGCTACCCATGCACAGTGCGGTACACCCAATACACAGAGGTTTACAAGACAGAGGCACGCATGGCCCAGGCGGTACACCCATACCATAGGTTTACAGACATAAGCTAACTCATGGACAGTGCGGTACCAAAACCCTACATACCCAGAGGTTTACAGACAGACAGCTACTCATGGCACAGTGCGGTACAACAAAAACCCATACACAGAGGGTTTACCATACATAGGCTACTCATGGCAACAGTGCGTGGTAACACCCCTACACCGAGGGTTACAGACAGAAGCTAACTCAAATGCACATGCGGGTACATGTTCTTACTGTATGGGACCTTTACTGTCTTTCCTCACTGTATGAGACCTTTACTGTCTTTCCTCACTATATGGCACCTTTACTGTCTGTTCTTACTGTATGGGACCTTTACTGTCTTTCCTCACTGTATGGGACCTTTACGACCTGTTCTCACTGTGGGGAACCTTTCTGTATTTTCTCACTGTATGGGACCTTTACTGTCTGGTTCCACTGTTTGGGACCTTTACTCTCTGTTTCCACTGTATGGGACCTTTACTGTCTGTTCTCACTGTATGGGACCTTTACTGTCTTTTCTCAATGTATGGACCTTTACTGTCTGATCTCACTGTATGGACCTTTACTGTCTGTTCTCACTGTATGGGACCTTTACTATCTGTTCTACTGACTGATGGGACCTTACTACTGTTCTTCACTGTATGGGACCTTTACATTCTGTTACATTGTATGGGACCTTACTGTCTGTTCTCACTGTATGGGACCTTTCTGTGTTCTCACGTATGGGACCTTTACTGTCTGTTCTCACTCGTATGGGACCTTTACTGACTGTCTCACTGTATGGGACCTTTACTGTCTTTTCTCACTGTATAGGACCTTTACTGTCTGTTCTCACTGTTTGGGACCTTTACTGTCTGTTCTCACTGTATGGGACCTTTACTGTCTGTTCTCACTGTATGGGACCTTTACTGTCTTTTCTCACTGTATGGGACCTTTACTGTCTGATCTCACTGTATGGGACCTTTACTGTCTGTTCTCACTGTATGGGACCTTTTCTATCTGTTCTAACTGTATGGGACCTTTACTATCTGTTCTCAATGTATGAAATCTTTACTGTCTGTTCTCACTGTATGGGACCTTTACTGTCTGTTCTCACTGTATGGGACCTTTTCCGTCTGTTCTCACTGTATGGGACCTTTACTGTGAGACAGAACGAAAGGGTCCCATACCAGTGAGAACAGACAGTAAAGGTCCCATACATGAGAACAGACAGTAAATATTTCATACATGGAGAACAGATAGTAAAGGTCCCATACAGTTAGAACAGATAGAAAAGTCCCATACGTGAAACAGACATAAAGGTCCCATACAGTGAGAATCAGACAGTAAAGGTCCCATACAGTGAGAAAGACAGTAAAGTCCCATACAGTGAGAACAGACAGTAAAGGTCCCATACAGTGAGAACAGACAGTAAAGGTCCCAAACAGTAGACAGACAGTAAGCCATCAGTGAGAAAGACAGTAAAGGTCCCATACAGTGGAGAACAGTCCAGTAAAGGTCCCATACAGTGAGAACAGACAGTTAAAGGTCCCATACAGTGAAACAGTCAGTAAAGGTCCCATACAGAGGAACAGACAGTAAAGGTCCCATACAATGTACAGAAGTAAAGGTCCCATACAGTGAGAACAGATAGTAAGGTCCCATACAGTAGAACAGATATAAAGGTCCCATACAGTGAGAACAGACAGTCAGGTCCCATACAGTGAGATCAACAGTAAAGGTTCCATACAGTGAGAAAAGACAGTAAAGGTCCCTACAGTGAGAACAGACAGTAAAGGTCCCATACAGTGCGAACAGAGAGTAAAGTCCCAACAGTGGAGAACGACAGTAAAGGTCCATACAGTGAGAAAAATACAGTAAGGTCCCATACAGTGGAAAAGTCGGTAAAGGTCCTATACAGTGAGAACAACAGTAAGGTCCCATACTGAGAACAACAGTAAGGTCCCATACAGTGAGAACAGACAGTAAAGGTCCCATACAGTGAGAACAGACAGTAAAGGTCCTATACAAAGAAACAGATAGTAAAGGTCCATACAGTTAGACCAGTCAGTTAGGTCCCATACATGAGAACAGACGTAAAGGCCCATACAGTGAGAACAGTCAGTAAAGGTCCCATACAGTGAGAACAACAGTAAGGTCCATACATGTGAATAGACAGTAAGGTCCCATACATGTGAGAACAGACAGTAAAGGTCCCATACAGTGTAGAACAGATAGTAAAGGTCCCATACAGTGAGAACAGACAGTAAGGTCCCATACAGTGAGACAGACAGTAAATTTCCCATACAGTGAGAAAAGACAGTAAAGGTGCCATACGTGAGAACCAGACAGTAAAGGTCCCATACAGTTGAGAACAGACCATAAGGTCCCATACAGTGAGAACAGACAGTAAAGGTCCCATACAGTGAGAAAATCAGTAAAGGTCCCATACAGTGAGAACAGTCAGTAAAGGTCCCATACAGTGAGAACATACATATAAGGTCCCATACAGTGAACAGACAATAAAGGTCCCATACAGTAAGAACAGACAGTAAGGTCCCATACAGTGAGAACAGACAATAAAGGTCCCATACAGTAGAACGTCAGTAAAGGACCCATACAGTGAGACAAACAGTTAGGTCCCATACAGTGAGAACAGCATTAAAGGTCCCATACAGTGAGAACAGACAGTAAAGGTCCCATACGTGAAACAACAGTAAAGGTCCCATACAAAGAGAACAGACAGTAAAGGTCCCATACAAGGAAACAGACTGTAAAGGTCCCATACAAAGAGAACAGACAGTAAAGGCCCCATACATTGAGAACAGACAGTAAGATTCCCTAGTGCACTGTATATATTGTGGAGCATATCAGGGCATTGTTTCTCTATTAGGGCATTACAGTAAGTCTACACATCACCCTTTAATGCTGCTAACTGCTTTAAAACAATGGGAAGCTGATTTACTGAACTTTCATTTTTGTCTGTTTCATTGGTGAGGGTCTGATGAATAACCCTAAATAATAGATGTCCAACCAGAATCAATCTAGATGTTGAAAAACTAGTGTGTACGGGAAACTCTGTGGATTGTTTTCAAACTATTTAGACATCCTTTCTATAAATGAAAAAATAAATATGTATGTAAATGTATGAATATAATATATTTAGATAATCAAATTATAATAATAGAAATAATTATATAAATAAAAACAAAGCTGGCAGTACTGACACAATAAAGTTTCCTTTCAAACTCCAGTAGGGAACCCAATGTCTATCTGACTAAAACATATCTAACATAAAGATACATAAATAACATAATAGCGAGAGAGTTGTGTATAACACAGTCCCTGTAGGATATAAGGTTCTAAATCAATCTGGGAAATGTACATTTCATAAACTCACCTTTACTGAGCCTGAGATGCCCGTCTGTAACTACGTACATGTGGGTATTTATAGCTAATTGTACACTGCCAACCTAGAGACATTCAGTGTGGGATTCATTATAATTCATTAGGGAAATGTACTTCTGTAATCTTCTTTAATGTGTAATTAATGTTCACAATCCACTTTAGTTGGCAGTTCATGAATTCTATCTAGATACCTAGATATCTAGGGCATATTTATAAGGCAACTATCTCTATATTTTGATGATATTTTTACCAGTGGAAAATTAACCACAAATTATAAAAATCCCAATAAATTGCTTTATCATAAATTATGACAAGTGATGGCCCAGTTCGCGGATCCGAACCGGATCGCGGCGGATTTACCACGTTCGCGAATGGCGGATATTGCGGATTTCTGGTTTTCCGCCTTCCGAACTTTTCCGAACCGCTTTTTTGAAAATTTTCAAAATTACGAGGATTTCTCGTATTTCCCGTATTTTCGAAAATACGAAAATCATCGAAAAAATCATCGATTTTTCACATTTTAGGACAGAGCAACAAACATTTGCGGGTCCGTATTTTCGAAGAACGGATTTTGCCGAACTTTCATTTAATAGGTTTTAATGGGTGCCGCTCGCGGATTTTCGAATTTTCAAATTTTTTCGAAAATTCGCGGATCCTCGAGCGGACCGGATTTTGCGAAGTTCGGACATCTCTATTTATGACCACTTTCCCCACGGGTCAAGTACTTTTTAATCAAAATTTGTCAGTTAAATCTCAAATCTCTGGCCCAGCAGTGTACCCATATCTAATCTCTGTGCCCAGCAGTGTACCCCTACCTCTGTGCCCAGCCGTGTACCAATATCTCTGTGCCCAGCAGTGTACCCATACTCTGTGCCCAGCAGTGTACCCATACTTCTGTGCCCGCAGTGTACCCATATCTCTGTGCCCCCAGCAGTGTACCCATACCTCTGTGCCCAGCGGTGTACCATATTCTGTGCCCAGCAGTGTACCCATACCTCTGTGCCCAGCCATGTACCCATATCTCTGTGCCCAGCAGTGTACCCATACCTCTGTGCCCAGCAGTGTACCCATATCTCGTGCCAGCAGTGTACCCATATCTCTGTGCCAGCAGTTACCCCATACCCCTGTGCCCAGCAGTGTACCCATATCTCTGTGGCCCAGCAGTGTACCCATATCTCGTGCCAGCAGTGTACCTATCTCTGTGCCGCAGTATACCCTATCTCTGTGCCCAGCAGTGTACCCATATCTCTGTGCCCAGCAGTGTACCCATATCTCTGTGCCCAGCAGTGTACATATCCTCTGTGCCAGCAGTGTATCCATATCTCTGTGCCCAGCAGTGTACCACATATCTCTGTGCCCCATTACCCATACCTCTGTGTCAGCAGTTACCCATACCTCTGTGCCAGCAGTGTATCCATACTCTCTGTGCCCAGCAGTGTACCCATACTCTCTGTGCCCAGCAGTGTACCTATATCTCTGTGCCAGCAGTGTCCCGTTCCCCACAGTCTCAACCTATTCAGCAATCTTAGTGGCAGCCTATTCACCAGTCTCACAGTGCCAGCCTATTCACCAGTATCACAGCACAGCCTATTCAACAGCCTCGCAATGACAAACTATTCCCCACTGAAGCCAGGAGGAAGACTGGCAGAACAGTTTCTTTGGGCTGGTGCTTCTCACAGAAACAAGCAGGGAGATTCAATAAAGTTCTTATCGTTTAAAATGGTGCTAATTTTGCCCCAACCAATCAGATGTTACTTTCAAATGTTAATAATATCTGATTGGTTGGGATAAATTAGCACCATTTTAAACGATAAGAACTTTTATTGAATAACCATGAAGATTGGGAGGTAGGGATTACCAGTCCCTGGCCCAAGTACTTTTTTAATTTTAAGATTCCTGGTGGGCCCCAGGTGCCCAGTCCGACTGTGTGCTCCATGGTAAAAACTTGAGAGAAAATTAGCTTTTAATGGCCCACCCTCCCCCACAAATTTTAGTGGGTGTAATAAATGTAAACCTGGGGAAGAGAATCACCAACAGTGTACCCATATCTCTGTGCCCAGCAGTGTACCCATATCTCTGTGCCCAGCAGTGTACCCATACCTCTGTGCCCAGCAGTGTACCCATATCTCTGTGCCAGCAGGGTATCCATAATCTGTGCCCAGCAGTGTACCCATATCTCGTGGCCCAGCCTGTTGTTACCCATATCTCTGTGCCCAGCAGTGTACCCATACTCTGTGCCCACGTGTACCCATATCTCTGTGCCCAGCAGTGTAACCCATACCTCTGTGCCCAGCAGTGTACCCATATCTTGTGCCCAGCAGTGTACCCATATCTCTGTGCCCAGCAGTGTACCCATACCTTGTGCCCCAGCTGTACCATATCTCTGTGCCCAGCAGTGTACCCATACCTCTGTGCCCAGCCGTGTACCCATATCTCTGTGCCCAGCAGTGTACCCATACCTCTGTGCCCAGCAGTGTACCCATATCTCTGTGCCAGCAAGTGTGTCCCATATCTCTGTGCCCAGCAGGTGTACCCATACCTCTGTGCCCAGCAGTGTACCATATCTCTGTGCCAGCGTGTACCATTCGTGCCAGCAGTGTACGCATATCTCTGTGCCCAGCAGTATACCCATACTGTGCCCAGCAGTGTACCCATATCTCTGTGCCCAGCAGTGTACCCATATCTCTGTGCCCAGCAGTGTACATATACCTCTGTGCCAGCAGTGTATCCATATCTCTGTGCCCAGCAGTGTACCCATATCTCTGTGCCCAGGTGTACCCATACCTCTGTGTAGCAGTTGTACCCATACCTCTGTGCCAGCAGTATCAATTCTCTGTGCCCAGCAGTGTACCCATATCTCTGTGCCCAGCAGCAGTGTACCTATATCTCTGTGCCAGCAGTGGCCCCGTTCCCACAGTCTCAACCTATTCAGCAATCTCTTAGTGCAGCCTATTCACCAGTCTCACAGTGCCAGCCTATTCACCAGTTATCACAGCACAGCCTATTCAACAGCCTCGCAATGACAAACTATTCCCCACTGAAGCCAGGAGGAAGACTGGCAGAATCAGTTTTCTTTGGGCTGGTGCTTTCCACAGAAACAAGCAGGGAGATTCAATAAAGTTCTTATCGTTTAAAATGGTGCTAATTTTGCCCCAACCAATCAGATGTTAGCTTTCAAATGTTAAATAATATCTGATTGGTTGGGATAAAATTAGCACCATTTTAAACGATAAGAACTTTTATTGAATAACCATGAAGATTGGGAGGTAGGGATTACAAGTCTGGCCCAAGTACTTTTTTAATTTTAAGATTCCTGGTGGGCCCACGGTGCCCAGTCCGACTGTGTGTCCTATGGTAAAAACTTGAGCAGAAAATTAGCTTTTAATGGCCCACCCTCCCCCCAACAAATTTTATGGGTGTAATAAATGTAAACCTGGGGAGAGAGAATCACCAACCCCCCAATGTGTGATACAACTTGATAAGCTGAAGCCAGGTTTAAGGTTCGTACACACGTGCGATCACGTGCCCGTGTATGGGCCTTTATCGACTGAAACAAACGTTCGTTCGGGAATCCGCAAGTGGCCTCTCGACGATCCCCGACCTGAACATCTGTTTCAGCTGATAAAGGGCCTATACACGGACCGATTATCACACCATACAAACGTTCCACACCATGTGCGTCGCGGTTCGGTTCGATGTGTAAGAACCTTAGTCTCCAGTAAGGCTGGGTACACACCTGCCAATATTTTCGTCCGACCAACCGATTCGCAGCACTTCGGTCAATTGGCAGAAAACAAACGGATTGGACGAACGAATGATCAGCATATTGGAAAATTACGATATGGGACGCCATGATCGATTGCTCGCAAATTCGGACAACGTCCCTGACAAGCGCTCGCTCGGGACAAAAAGTCCCTCCATGTGTACCCAGCCTTACACAAACAACACAGGTCTATGTGGGTCCTTCCCTTATTTACATGAGGTGTGATACAACTTGATAAGCTCCAGCCAGGTTTAGTCTCTCCAGTAACACAAACACATGTCTATGGTCCATCCCTCACGTTACAAGAATGTGTGATACAACTTGATACGCTCTAGACAGGTTTAATCTCTCCATTAACACAAACACATGTCTATGGTCCATCCCTCACGTTACAAGAATGTGTGTATACAACTTGATAAGCTCTAGACAGGTTTAATCTCTCCATTAACACAAACACATGTCTATGGTCCATCCCTCACGTTACAAGAATGTGTGATACAACTTGATACGCTCTAGACAGGTTTAATCTCTCCATTAACACAAAACACATGTCTATGGTCCATCCCTCACTTTACATGAGTGTGTGATACAACTTGATAAGTCCAGCCAGGTTAATCTCCCATTAACACAAACACATGTCTATGGTCCATCCCTCACTTTATATGAGGTGGTGATACAACTTGATAACTCCAGCCAAGTTTAATTCTCCATTAACACAAACACATGTCTATGGTCCATCCCTCACTTTATATGAGTGTGTGATACAACTTGATAAACTCCAGCCAGGTTTAATCTCCCATTAACACAAACACATGTCTATGGTCCATCCCTCACTTTATATGAGTGTGTGAACAACTTGATAAGCTCCAGCCAGGCTTGTGTTAGGTGTTAAAATCTCCAAAACAAAACTCATTGCTTTTTTCTCAGAACCACTCACTTCATTTACATTACAAACCTTCTTTCTTTATAATGAATTCTTATCTTTCTAAAAAGAATGAAAGCTGTAGTTATCTACACAGATTTTGCACTAGCTATTGTGCTGTTAGGGATTGATGGGAGCTGTAGTTCTAGTTAGAAAGAATTGAAAGAACTTTACCAGCCAATTTACCGATTGGTGAAACAAATAGTAATATGTTGGTTGAGAGCCGGGATTGGGCCAGTGAGTACAAGTGCTAACGCTGGTCATAAACTGAACTGACTTTGGGCTAATTTGATGTTCGTTCAACGGGTGTTCTTAATGTCATGGGAATGCCAGGCTGTTTCAGCTGACAAAGTGCCCATATGTGGCACCGGTATTGTCCGAAATGGCCGTGCATACATATCGTATTCATTTTTCAAAAACAGTGTTAAATGCTCAGGACTGCAGTTTCCCATGACTGCGGCCGACTCCCCTTTACTTTAGAACAGGGAGACGCTGCGGCCATGAAAAATTTTCAGTCCTTTCTAAGCAACCGCAAGGCCAATGGGAATGTTGTGGGCAGTAAGCAGTGGAAAAGCATGCACGGATCTGTACGTGGAGTGCATAACAGTGTTATGTCACTGTAGTCTCACGCCTGGTCCTTTGCCCTTCCCAGTGTGTTGCACTTACCTTAAAAATCTTGCAGATCCCGTCTGTCATATTTCAAACATCTTTGCTGTTGTACCCATCTTAAAGGGTATACTTTAAGAATTTTCAAAAATAGTACCTTTAGATACAGCAATATTCCACTTATACAAAACGTTTTTCGATTTTAATTCTGAGCAATAGATTCTGAGAAATCAACATTTTAATCACAGCATTTACAGGGAAAGATTTGTCATTCAAGAAGCAGAAAATAATAGTGGACCCATGCTTGACCTCTTTGCTGCCTGTCAGCACAGTTTCTGCAACATTTAAGAGAATCAGCAGGGAAAAGAAAGAACGGGGGGAGATGTGTAAGCAGAGCAGTGTCCATGGTGAGTCTGTGCAGAACTATAAAGTGTCGCAGACACTACAAGAAGGCAGTGAGTAAGGGAGGATGGGGGGGGAATTAGGAGCACTCACTAAACATTAATAATTTAATGACAAAGCAAGCACAGATACAAATGTGAGTATCATCATTTACTTCTCTCAAATTGTGTTCAGATAATGTAACATTGTTTGGTGAGTATAGTGACCCTTTAAGTATATTCCTTCAGTCCGAATACCCCAATTACAAACCCCTATCTTCACCAATAAACAAGCCCCCGTTTGCCAGGAGGCTAGATGTGCCTCACCGAACACAATTGCCCCCTGGACTTAGAGTGCAAGGTATCCAAACTGAGGACAGGAATACGAGAGAAGTCCAGAACGAAACTGACAGGCAAGGCACACGGAGAGATACAAAAGTCGGGGACCAAAGTACATGGTACAGACAAGGAGCAGACTAAAGCAGGGTCAGGAACAGAGCGAGAGGTCAGAACCAGAAGTCAGGCCGCCAGGCACGGTACAGAGAGTTAGGCAAAAGCGTAGTAAAAAAACAGAGCAAAAGTCCGGACAGGCAGATAGGATCAGAGTCACAAATAACAGCCAAAGGTCGGTAACAGAAAAAAGACAGAGATGAACACACCACAAGCAAGAATAGAAAACTAAACCGCTAATCGACAGGGATACTAAGGGCTGATGGGTATAAATAATGCAGAGGGACCAATGGGGAAAGGAGCCACTTGGGTACACAGCGCTGTACATTATAACATACAGATATTACAGTATGTATGTATATGTTTTTATATAGCGCCATTGGGGACACAGCGCTGTACTTATAACAATACAGATTATACAGTATGTATGTATATGTTTATTTATATAGCGCCACTTGGGTACACAGCGCTGTACATTATAACATACAGATATACAGTATGTATGTATATGTATTTATATAGCGCCATTGGGGACACAGCGCTGACATTATACCAATACAGATTATACAGTATGTGTAGTATATGTTTATTATTATAGCGCCACTTGGGACGCAGCGCTGACATTATAACAATACAGATATATAGTAGTATGTATATGTTTATTTATATAGCGCCACTTGGGGACACAGCGCTGTACATTATAACAATACAGATTATACAGATGTATGTATATGTTATTTATATAGCGCCACTGGGGACACAGCGCTGTACATTATAACAATACAGAGTATACAGTATGTATGTATATGTTTATTTATATAGCGCCACTTGGGGACAGCGCTGTACATTATAACAATACAGATTATACAGTAGTTGTATGTTTATTTATATAGCGCCACTTGGGACACAGCGCTGTACATTATAACAATACAGATTATACAGTATGTATGTATATGTTTATTTTATAGTGCCACTTGGGTACACAGCGCTGTACATTATAACAATACAGATTATACAGTATGTATGTATATGTTTATTTATATAGCGCCATTGGGGATCAGCGCTGTACATTATAACAATACAGATTTACAGTATGTATGTATATGTTTATTTATATAGCGCCATTGGGGACACAGCGCTGTACATTATAACAATACAGATTATACAGTATGTATGTATATGTTTATTTATATAGTGCCACTTGGGTACACAGGCTGTACATTATAACAATACAGATATACAGTAGTATGTATATGTTTATTATATAGCGCTACTTGGGTACACAGCGCTGTACATTATAACAATACAGATTACAGTATGTAGTATATGTTTATTTATATGCGCCACTTGGGTACACAGCGCTGTACATTAAAAAATACAGATTATACAGTATGTATGTATATGTTTATATATAGCGCCACTTGGGTACACAGCGCTGTACATTATAACAATAAGATTATACAGTATGTATGTAGTATGTTATTTATATAGCGCCACTTGGGTACACAGCGCTGTACATTATAACAATACAGATTATACAGTATGTAGTATATGTTTTTTATATAGCGCCACTTGGGTACAGCGCTGTACATTATAACAATACAGATTATACAGATGTATGTATATGTTTATTATATAGCGCCACTTGGGTACACAGCGCTGTACATTATAACAATACAGATTATACAGTAGTATTGATAATGTTTATTTATATAGCGCCATTGGGTACACCGCGCTGTACAGTATAAACAATACAGATTATACAGTATGTATGTATATGTTATTTATATAGGCCACTTGGGTACACAGCGCTGTACATTAAACAATACAGATTTACAGTATGTATGTATATGTTTATTATATAGCGCCACTTGGGTACACAGCGCTGTACATTATAACAATACAGATATACAGTATGTATGTATATGTTTATTTATATAGCGCCACTTGGGTACACAGCGCTGTCACTTATAACAATACAGATTATACAGTATATGTATATGTTATTATATAGGCCACTTGGGTACACAGCGCTGTACATTATAACAATACAGATTATACAGATGTATGTATATGTTTATTTATATAGCGCCACTTGGGTACACAGCGCTGTACATTATACAATACAGATATACAGTATGTATGTATATGTTTATTTATATAGCGCCCCTGGGTACACAGCGCTGTACATTTAACAATACAGATTATACAGTATGTATGTATATGTTTATTTATATAGCGCCAAGTGGTGGACACAGGCTGTACAGTTAACAATACAGATTTACAGTATGATGTATATGTTTATTTATATAGGCCACTGGGTGGACACAGCGCTGTACAGTATACAATAAAGATTATACAGTATGTTATATGTTTATTTATTAGGCCACTTGGTACACAGCGCGCTGTACATTATAACAATACAGATATACAGTTGTATGTATATGTTTATTTATATAGCGCTACTGGGTACACAGCGCTGTACATTAAACAATACAGATTATACAGTATGTATGATATGTTATTTATATAGCGCCACTTGGTACACAGCGCTGTTCAGTATAACAATACAGCAATTATACAGTATGTATGTATATGTTTATTTATATAGCGCCACTTGGGTACACAGCGCTGTACATTATAACAATACAGTATACAGTATGTATGTGTATAGTTTTATTTATATAGCGCCACTTGGGTAACAGCGCTGGTACAGTAAACAATACAGATTATACAGTATGTATGTATATGTTTATTATATAGCGCCACTTGGGTACACAGCGCTGTACAGTATAACAATACAGATTATACAGTATGTATGTATATGTTATTTATATAGCGCCACTTGGGTACAGCGCTGTACATATAACAATACAGATATACAGTATGTATGTATATGTTTATTTATATAGCGCCACTGGGTACACCGCGCTTGTACCTCCTATGTCACCTCTCCCCCTCCCTTATACTCACCATTTTCAGATTTTCCATTGTTCACAGCTTATTTCCGTATGTTGGTATGGGACCTTTACTGTTGTTTCCATCTATGAGAATCTTTACGTCTGTTCTCATGTATGGGACCTTTACTGTTGTTCTCACTGTATGGACCTTTACTGTCTGTGCTCAATATATGGGATCTGTACTTGTCTGTTATAACTGAATGGAATCTTTACCTATCGTTTTTTCTCTGTATAGAACATTACTGTCGTTTTCAACTTTATGGACTTTTACCGTCTGTTCTACTGTATGGGAGACCTTTTTTTTCTTTTCATTTTTTACCCCTTTTTCTAGGAGGTGGAACAACAAAGAACAAAATATGCAAAATTCCACTGCCTTTTCTCAACCTTTAGTGATGATTTTGACCTTGGTGACTTGACATCCATTAAATATCTCTATTGTGTCTTTGTTTGCTTGGCTATGGGGTGACTATTCTAGCCAATACACTGTTATTGCGTAATCCTTCACATTACACATTGCAGAAACCAATGTACATCTCATTTCTACTTGTGTTTCAATGGAGTCTATGGTAGTTCTGCTTTTTATCCAAGTCTCTTTATTAACTTAATCTCCGAAGTCCAGGCCATCTCTATGCTGGCTGCATTTTACAAGTCTTTGCAATAAATTCTTATGGATGTTCTGGTGACCATTCTTTGTGTAATGGGGTTTGATCGGTAGTGAGTATCTGGAACCCTCTGAGATATAACACCATCAGTCCCTTACTACAGTCTACAAACTTATTGCTGCTGCCTTGCTGTATTCATTCTTCTCTATAACTATTCAAAATTATACTACCATCAAACTTCCATTGTTGACTCGGTCATCTAAAGATCTACTGTGTAAACTGGTCAGTTGTGAGACTCTCCTGTGTTGATACGACTATGAACATTTATATGGCAGTATTATTATTATTGTAATATTGGGGATAATGCCAGTACTGATCTTCATTTCCTATGTTCAAATTCAAGAGTGTGTGCAAGATCTTCAAAGGACTCAGATCCAAGCCTTGCAGACCTGTGCTCCTCACCGTTGTTTCCCTATAAACTATCCCTTGATGTGGTCTTTGAAGTGATCCTGTACAGATATACACGACAAGTGTCCCTTATGCCCAAGGGTGTTACATCTGTGAATTTTCTTGTGGTACCTCCACTTCTCAATCCTTTGATGTATGGGTTTAAACTACAGGAATTAGAACAATATAATCAATGTCTATTCCACTAAAATGATTGTTACCTTATGAAATCAAAGGTGAAAAGTGAAAAAGTAAATAATAATATATAGACAGCAACGCAATCACAGGCACTCGCTCAGGTAGGCTATTGTTTCTTGCCCGGGTGTACCATCTGGACAATTTAGGTAAGTATACATGGTGCACTCCGGGTCTTGACAAACTGTTTATTCAACATACAAACGGCAACGTTTCGGGCCTGTGTCTGGGGCTTTCTCAAGCCAAATTAGTGCATATAATTCAAAGTGCATATATATAGTGTGAACCACCTTCCTCTCATCACATGGGTGGGTGAACCAATCAGTGAGCGACACGCCTATAATGACCAATTTGTAGTCACATAGTTAATATGCGGCTTAAAGTGAAATAGTGCAATAAATACCAATACATCTGTTTCAGTGCAAACAATGCAATAAATAACAATATATCAATATCGTGTTGAATCTTGCAGACTCTCATATATTTATATTATAATATTTATATATTTATATAATATTTATATAAATAATAATTGTAGTCATATTGCAGTATTGGTTAACAACCACTACTGATCTTCTCTATTGCATTTGATTGATGGTGTATTCAGTTTAAATCAATTGCTTTTGATTCTTTTGAATTTTAAGAAACAATATCAAGGTAAATGGATCAAACCTTGTTGGTCAGGTCAGAAAATTGCTTTCAGGATAATTATTAAAAAATGACATTTAATAAGGAATTCATTTTGTATCATGCCTGAAGGTGCCCATATCAGTCTTACCTTCCAACGTTCCATAACATTCCAAAACCCATCATTTTGTGATCAATATTTCAATGGTAAATTCAATCATAATCCAGACGGAAATGTCACTGGAGGTCAGCAGGGTTAACCTCCACACTGGTTATGATTGATTCAACATTGATGGGGGATAATGATCTAATGTCGAGCCAGTGTATGGTAAACCATTAGAGTTTGTCCAGTATCCAAACCTTGATGACCTATGACCCTCCCCCTATTTCTGTTACAAACACGAGATAACCATCTACAGATATACACCTACCTACAAGTCTATCATTGTATTCACAGTGCAGATTATTCCTGGTGCCTCCACTTCTTTGTTCCTCTGATTTCTTTATAAAACACAAGAAATTTAGAATAAAAATTCAATCCTCAACAATCATTTTCACATTTCAAATGAACTTCTACAGAAACAATTAACCAACTACAAATTGCAAAATATAGAGACTTGTCTCGGTTATAATAGATTACACAAACTTCAAACAAGTTCCTACTTTCCCTCTCTTGTAGTTGTAATACTTAGCACAGATACCCTAAAAATACAATTTTTCTGTAAGATTTAAAATGTGGGTTTGTTACGATTTGTTATACATGGCTAAAATCTGTTTTTTTTATTCTTTGGTCTACTTTAGGGAAATTGTATTGGTCAGGGGACAGATTATTCAGTCTCCATCTTGAACCTCAAGGGATTGCAGTGTAATAATATGTAAGAGAAAACCATCCACTGCGGATGCACTAACTAACCTGCAAGGGTTGTCTCTTCCAGCTAGTTCAGAGAAATGGTTTAATTTTCTACACATATTCTGACTGTCAAACCAAATTCTGCAATAAAACTGCCTAGTTTCAATGGTAATGGTAATTCTACATTAAGATTTTTGTTGCCGCTTCGACCCAAAACCATGTTTCCACGTTCCAGTTGGTCAAAGCTTCTATACAACACTACCAACCTCTTTCATTACATCACAACAAGGCCTTATTACCCTTCTTAAAGTGATACTATTATTCCCATATTATTCAATGATATATTAATACAAAGGTAACATATATAAAAGTAAAGTACTCATTATTTACCTTCGTTCCAGGCTCCTGTACAATTGATTGAAGAACGGAAGGTAAGGAATAGCTACTTTCCCTTCCATACTTCAATTAATGCATCAAAGAAAAAGTGCAGAATTCAATTAAGCCTTCAAACTTATGGCATCCAAATATTTAATCCACAAATTATTTTATTGGTGAATGATCATAGGCCTGATCGTATGTCACCTCTCCTAGGTACCGGCACGGGATTATTGGCTTGTACTGTATGTTCTGAAAACTCTACGGTGCGGGGGATGGTAGGCTGATTTTGGGAGGTTTACTCCTTCATTGAGTTACCCACAGCCAAAAACCTGACACAAATTCGGGAGAGAGATTTACCCAGATCAAAAGTGGCTCTGGGTAAATCTCCCGTAAGATTGTGTGTGTTGTCTCAAAGATGGTGGGGAGGTTAGGGAACAATGGGGGGGTGGGTGGGGGTGGAGTGGGAGAGATGTCTGAAAAGAACTGAGTGTAGCGTTTGATCACTCACTGCTCTTATATTGCAAACAACCTCTTTGGAAAAAAAGATACAATAGATTCAAGCTGAGAGTGGCCTGGTAAATACAGCGTTTTTTGTGCTTATTATTACTGCAGCGTTGTTAATCAGCGAAACTGTAACTACATTATTTAAATACACCAATAAATCATTATAGAATTCATTTCCATGGCCATGTTGTTTTGTTTTGTCTCTTTTTGTCAAATTTAATGTTACAGGTTAAAGAGAATCTGTGCAACAAAAATAAAGAGAAACTTTTCCAACCAACAACGATTAATGTGTGTCATTAATGCAAATTCTCTGTAGAAATGTTATAGGAAAATGTGTTATTACCACGACTTTCACTACAGAAAAGAAAGGGAAAGTATGACATTGCCAACTTTCTGCATCAGTAAGATCAATGGCAATGTGTGCTTTACCATCTTCTTTACATCAGAGTTTAAAGGGTATGTCTACCTTAAAAATACGTTTTTGCTGTAGTGTTGCCTCCCCCCTCCCAACCCAAACTGCATGGTTTAAATTGTAAAGTTCCCACTGCCACAGTTCTTAATGATACTTCCGGGAACAAAGTATCATTAGGGGCTGGACTGCCAGACGCTGTGATTGGGTGAGAGGCAGCCAATCACAGACAGGTGCGACTATAGAGAAAGCTGAAGGAGAGAGGTTTGGTAATACGTTTCTGGCTTTTTTTTTTCAATTTACCGAAGTGGGCAGGGCTTAGGCGCACTGTGAGTGGGCTGGGCTTAGGCACCGTGAGTGGGCAGGGCTTAGGCACCCGCGAGTGGGTCGGGGCCACAGCACCTGCAAGTGTGCAGGGCCACATGGGGGCTGTAAGGGAATGGGCCAAAGGGGCCTGCAACAGGAGGGACCATGGGGTCCATCAGTGGGAGGGGCCAGGGGGGGGCTGCAAAGGGGAGGAGGCACTGACAGATTTGACTGAAAATTTCAGAGCAGGAACCTGTTATGACTGCTGCCCTATTTACAAAAATGTAAATATCTTCAAAACTATGCAAAATAAACAATGAAAAAATTGCAAAAATTCTCAGGGAGGAATTCCTATCAATTTACCTAAAGTCATTTTTGGACCACAGTTCCTCTTTAATATGTGAAGGGAAATTGGTAATTTACCAATTTTTTTCTCTTCAGAGATTACTAAGAAATGAAATAGTACAGGGAGAGTATAAGGAATTAGGGTTTTTGGACCTAACAAAAGGAAGTTTCCTGTGAGTGAAACGAACTAGTGAGTGGTCCTTTCTCTTAAGGACCTTGCCGATTGCCGTTTGGAGTCAGGAAGGAATTTTTTCCCCCTTTTTTTTAGCTGGGGTTTTTTGCCTTCCTCTGGATCAACTGTTAGGTAGGGTTAAAAAAAAAAGGGAATAGGTTGGACTTGAGGACGAATGTCTTTATTCAAACTTAATTACTATGTTACTATGTATGTTGCTCTCAAGGACTAGAAAAAGAAGGACACTTAATCATTTGATGGTTGTAGTGGTGTTGTGAAAGTTTGAAAATAAGGTGTTTGTACGTTAAGGACTATGTGTGCAGGATTGAGCGTGCAGTAAGCAGACTAATCTTTTCTTTTCCAGTAAAGGGGTGTGCTGGACTTCTATATTCTAGTATTGTACCTGTGTGAATCACAAACAGGCTGTAATGGAGTTAATAAGTGTTTTTTTTCTTTGCTCTTGCACTAATTGGTGTGGGGGGTGGGGGCCTATTAGTTAAATAGGATTCACAGTTGTTGGACCTGTGTGGGCCTGTGGTTTGGACTAACAAAAGAAGTTTCCTGTGAGTGAAACGAACTAGTGAGTGTCCCTTTTCCTAAGGACCTTGATCTCAGGACATAGAAAAAGAAGGACATTGAAACAAGAAGGGCAATTAAACAAGGTGTGTGCCTCACTGTACTGGTGTTGTGTTATAGAAGGACAGTTTTGTCAGTACATGCAATGTGCATCGTGCCACATGTATAGGAACCTGGAGCAGACGTTAGGTGTGAGTGGGTTGCCCATTTGGAAGCTGAGGTGGAGAGTCTAAGGGGGCAGCTTGACAGCATTGCAGGATTGGCAGAACTGGGGGGGTCAGCAGGCATGGCTGGGGCCAGTATAGAGGTGGGTGGAAGGGGACAAGAAAGGTTGAGGAAGGAGGTAGTTTGTTTGAGTTATAGGGGAAGTGGGGACGGAAGAGTAGGGGGGCTTCTTCCCAGATTGTCCATCCCAACAGTTGCCGCCTTAGGTAATGAAGTGGAGGAGGACACCCGGAATTAGCATGTATGGAGGGGGCTAGTCCCTTGAGCACCCAGGGGACTGCCATCTCTGATACAAGGGAGGAGGAACGAAGGGTCAGGAATGCAAGGCAGGTGGTAGTGGATCCATTATAGGAAGGTAGATAGGGTAATCTGCCCAAGACCCTACATGCGAACTGTGTGTGCCTGTCTGGTGCTAGGGTTCGGAATGTTGTGGATCGTGTAGACAGATTATTGGGTGGGGCCGGGTGTGACCCGGCAGCCTTG
Source organism: Hymenochirus boettgeri (assembly GCA_019447015.1). Taxonomy (NCBI): domain Eukaryota; kingdom Metazoa; phylum Chordata; class Amphibia; order Anura; family Pipidae; genus Hymenochirus; species Hymenochirus boettgeri. The sequence goes on along the minus strand of JAACNH010000015.1, from coordinate 266,360 downwards.
GTTCACATTGGTGCCAATGACAAAGTTAGAGGTGGAGGTGAGGTCCTTAAACAGATTTCCGAGAGAGGGGCAAGATAAAAGCAAGGACCTCCAGGGTATGTTTTCAGAAATACTACCGCAGCCACATGCTAAGCCAGGGAGACAGCGGGAGCTTAGGAGCATTAATGCGTGGCTAGAAGAGGGTGTAGGAAGAAGGGTTTGGGTTTATTGAGAACTGGGCAGACTTTGCTGTCGGGACAGGCTCTTTAGTAGGGGGGTTGCACCTCACTGATGTGGTGGTGCAGCTGTTTTAGGGGAGAAGATGGCTAGAGGTTTGGGGAGATTTTAAACTAGATTTGGGGGGGAGGGTATTAGCAGTCTCACTGGATAGATAGTACAGGAGGAAAGCAGGGTGTAGATAGGCCAGTGGTGGGCGGGAAAAGGGGATGGGGCTAGCATAGGGGAAAGGGAGGCATGTGTATAAAAGTGTACAAATAAATTACAGGATCATAATCTAAAATGTATGTTTGCAAATGCGAGAAGCCTGGCTGACAAAATGGGTGAATTGGAAATGATGGCATTGAATGAAAAGTATGAGTAATAGGTATAGCAGAAACATGGTTGAACAGTTCTCATGACTGGGCTGTAATATAGAAGGATATGCCTTGTTTAGGCAGGACGAAAAAAAAGAAAGGGGAGGAGTATGTGTTATGTTAAAAAGAATTGAAGCCAAATTAAAAGAAGAGATAACTGGTGATATGGATGATAAAGTGGAGGCATATGGGTGGAATTAGGTAACAGGAAAGGGGGTAATGTCATTGTTGGTGTCTGCTATAAGCCGCCAAATGCTAGCAGAGAGGAGGTGAGTCAACTTCATATGCAGTTGGCAGGGCTGCAAGTTTGGGGAGTGTGCTATTATGGGGGACTTCAATTACCCTGACATTGATTGGTGTAGTATGTAGTATGTCATTATGGGGACTTTAATTACCCTGACATTGATTGGTGTAGTGTACTCATTATGGGGGACTTTAATTACCCTGACATTGATTGGTGTAGGTACTCATTATGGGGGACTTAATTACCCTGACATTGATAGTGTAGTGTACTCATTAGGGGGACTTAATTACCCTGACATTGATTGGGTGGGGGAACTGCCATCACAGAAAAAGGCGGTGGGTTCCTGAATTTGCTGCAGGATAATTTTCTCTCACAGGTGGTGAGGTTCCTACTAGAAAGAGAGCTCTGTTGGAATCGGTAATATCTAACATTGTGGAGCGCATTATAGATATAAAGGTAACTGGAGGCTTAGGGAATAGTGACCATGAAATAGTGGCATTTGGACTTTGTTATCGAAACGGAGGGAAACGAAAGGTAAAGTGCGCTGGGTTAACAAAGACTTTTAATTTCGGGAAAGCAAATTTTCCCAGGTTAAAAGCAACTCTTCAGAATGTCAAAAAAAAGAGAAAGTGTGTCACTTTAACAGTTTTGTCAATGTCTAAGACTGTATTTCCACAATAAATGTTTATTCTATCTGCAATTGATAGAATGTCCCATGTAATTTAAAAAAAGTTACATAAAAGGTAAACTACAGCCTGTAAATATGTGATAAGGTAAAGATTAAGATGCTGTTTTTGTTTTACCCTTTCAGTCCAATATATTGTATAGCGGGTTATTTCCAATAATACGGGTTATTTACAAGAATATAGGATATTTTCGGGAATAGGAAGTTGGGAGAGGGGTTTGGAAATTCTACACTGGGGTGACAAATAAGTTTCCTGGGGGTCACAGAACAAGTCTATGACACACTGGGAGAACACAGGGTAATCTTTATATTGTCCCAGATCAGATAATTCTCCACTCATCTTGATCAGTACCCAGCGTAAGGAAATAAATCGCTTAGTCCTCCCCCTGGCTACTTTACTGAGTTCCCCCCGATAATCCAGTCCTCCCCTCTGCTACTGTCAGTGACCATTTGGGATGTAGCCAAGGGGAAGACTAGCTTCTGTTCAGAACGTGTTTTACGATTGGCTACACCGGGGACTGTAGATATAAGCCAGAACAAGACCAGCATGTCTATGCAATATTTTAATTACTTCATGTAGGTTACACATGAACATAAACGTTAGGATTATATTCTGAAAGTTTGACCAGTATTTCTATTAGAAACATGATGCAGGCTGCATTGGTTTCAGAGAAGCCATACATTGTAATTAATGAACTGGTCCCTAATGTTGCAGTAAGTAGTGTTCATTAGGAGGTGGTAGCCCAATGTGTTTGTACCGCTGAATGGGTTTGGTTGGGTTTATTATAGTTACATTAGATCATCTATAGCAGTATTTAGTCCTATTTGGGTTCCAAATCTTACATGGAACTGCACTGTACACTGGAATTTGAAGAGTTAACCACCCGGGAAATACATTTCATTGTTGTTGTTTTTTTCTTAGGTTAATTCCCCAAAGAAAGTGTGCGATATAATTAAAGATACGGATTGGTTCTTTCCTTGCACAATGCAGTCAGCACTGATGGTATATAAACACCCAGAGGTAAGTACAGGTGAATCATCATACACATTGACATGGTGAGTACAGATCAAAGCTATAGCATCCATCCATCCATCCATCCATCCATCCACATCCATCCATCCAGATCCATCCATCCATCCATCCATCCAGATCTGTAATGGTGTATTTGGTCTTGTTTTGTCTGCTTTCTGTTTGTATCTTTATTTTTAGTTTTACCTTCGATCACAGACCAGATGATTTTGCCACGTGGTTCTAGCTCATCTAAATTAAAGAAGAACTACAGTTTCTATACAGATAATGAGCCCCCAGTCACATCTGTTAGTGCAGCCCGTCAGAAGTTAATGTTTCCTGTATGTTGCTCTGTCCTGGTAAACTGCATGTCATTTACCACCCAAATCTTAGAAAACTATTATTTTAAGGTTTCTGTTTCTCTTTACAAACCATGTAACAGTGATGAAGTTTGGGTCCAATTTAAACCCAGTTCCGTCTCGTATCTCGGAACTTTCTATAATTTCGGTAACCCTCCAATATATGGAGATACTTTCGAAGGTTCCAAAAGCACTGGACACAGACAGGAAAAGAATCATTCATACTTATCTACTGTGTACAATTGTCTGTGTGTTTCCAATGCAGGGGAGGCAACATTTTAGGATTTGAAGTATATGTGTAATGGTTTGATTTACCCTTTAATAAGTGCACCTGTTCAGTACAGCAGTGAATACATTTCTACAACACTAAACTGTGTGTGATAAAGGGATGGGATTCCACTTAGCTTCTATATTAGGAGTTTGGATTTAAAGAAATAATGCAAAAACCTTCCAGTGCCCACATAGCAATTCTTAACCTACAATGTAGAATTGGCAATATGAAATACGGCACTCCCTCTGTCTGTATGTGCAGATGAAGATCAGGCAAGATCAGATGGCAAACTCATTATGATTCATTATTGGTAGTGTATGTTTCTCTAGCAAGTATACTGAGCATGTGCATGCCCCCGGTTTGTGTGAGGGGACACGCCAGAGAGACAATATGGAAAGATCCCAATAAAATATGGAAAGATCCCAATAAAATCACCAATTAAACTTACAAATCAACTAAAGCTGGGTACACACAGGACAGAAGCTACTCATGGCACAGTGCGGTACACCCATGCACAGAGGTTTACAGACAGAAGCTACTCATGGCACAGTGCGGTACACCCATACACAGAGGTTTACAGACAGAAGCTACTCATGGCAGTATGGGACCTTTACTGTCTGTTCTCACTGTATGGGACCTTTACTGTCTGTTCTCACTGTATGGGACCTTTACTATCTGTTCTCACTGTATGGGACCTTTACTGTCTTTTCTCACTGTATTGGACCTTTACTGTCTGATCTCACTGTATGGGACTTTTACTGTCTGTTCTCACTGTATGGGACCTTTACTATCTGTTCTAACTGTATGGGACCTTTACTATCTGTTCTCAATGTATGGAATCTTTACTGTCTGTTCTCACTGTATGGGACCTTTACTGTCTGTTCTCACTGTATGGGACCTTTTCCGTCTGTTCTCACTGTATGGTACCTTTACTATCTGTTCTCAATGTATGGAATCTTTACTGTCTGTTCTCACTATATGGGACCTTTACTGTCTGTTCTCACTGTATGGGACCTTTACTGTCTGTTCTCACTATATGGGACCTTTACTATCTGTTCTCAATATATGGAATCTTTACTGTCTGTTCTCACTGAATGGAATCTGTTCTCTCTGTATAGAACATTTACTGTCTGTTCTTACTTTATGTGACCTTTACTGTCTGTTCTCACTGTATGGGACCTTTACTCTCTTTTCTCACTGCATGGGACCTTTACGGTCTGTTCTCACTGTATGGGAACTTTACTGTCTTTTCTCACTGTATGGGACCTTTACTGTCTGTTCTCACTGTATGGGACCTTTACTGTCTTTTCTCACTGTATGGGACCTTTACTGTCTGTTCTCACTGTTTGGGACCTTTAAACCTGTGCTGGTCTTCACTGTAATGGGACCTTTACTGTCTGTTCTCACTGTATGGGACCTTTACTGTCTGTTCTCACTGTATGGGACCTTTACTGTCTGTTCTCACTGTATGGGACCTTTACTTTCTGTCGTCACTGTATTTGACCTTTACTGTCTGCTCTCACTGTATGGGACCTTTACTGTCTTTTCTCACTGTATGGGACCTTTACTGTCTGTTCTCACTGTTTGGGACCTTTACTGTCTGTTCTCACTGTATGGGACCTTTACTGACTGTTCTGACTGTATGGGACCTTTACTTTCTGTCGTCACTGTATTCGACCTTTACTGTCTGCTCTCACTGTATGGGACCTTTACTGTCCGTTCTCACTGTATGGGACCTTTACTGTCTGTCCTCACTGTATTTGACCTTTACTGTCTGTTCTCACTGTATGGGACCTTTTCCGTCTGTTCTCCCTGTATGGGACCTTTACTGTCTGTTCTCAATGTATGGAATCTTTACTGTCTGTTCTCACTGTATGGGACCTTTACTGTCTGTTCTTATTGTATGGGACCTTTTCCGTCTGTTCTCACTGTATGGGACCTTTACTGTCTGTTCTCACTGTATGGGACCTTTACTGTCTGTTCTCAATATATGGAATCTTTACTGTCTGTTCTACTGTATAGAACATTTTACTGTCTGTTCTCACTGTATGGGACCTTTTTTTTTCTTTTAATTTTTACCACTTTTCCTAGGAGGTGGAACACAAAGAACAAAATATGCAAAATTCCACTGCCTTTTCTCAACCTTTAGTGATGATTTTGACCTTTGGTGACTTGACATCCATTAAATATCTCTATTGTGTCTTTGCTTTGCTTGGCTATGGGGTGACTATTTTTGCCAATATCACTGTTATTGCTGTAATCCTTTCACATCACACATTGCAGAAACCAATGTACATCTTCATTTCTACTCTGTGTTTCAATGGAGTCTATGGTAGTTCTGCTTTTTATCCAAGTCTCTTTATTAACTTAATTTCCGAAGTCCAGGCCATCTCCTATGCTGGCTGCATTTTACAAGTCTTTGCAATACATTCTTATGGATGTTCTGAGATGACCATTCTTTGTGTAATGGGGTTTGATCGGTACGTGAGTATCTGTAACCCTCTGAGATATAACACCATCATGTCCCTAACTATAGTCTACAAACTCATTGCTGCTGCCTTGCTGTATTCATTCATCTCTATAACTATTCAAATTATTACAACCTTCAGACTTCCATTGTGTGACTCAGTCATCCTAAAGATCTACTGTGATAACTGGTCAGTTGTGAGACTCTCCTGTGTTGATACGACTATGAACAATTTATATGGCAGTTTAATTATTATTGTAATATTGGGGATAATGCCAGTACTGATCTTCATTTCCTATGTTGAAATTCTAAGAGTGTGTGCAAGATCTTCAAAGGACTTCCGATCCAAAGCCTTGCAGACCTGTGCTCCTCACCTTGTTTCCCTATCAAACTATCTCCTTGATGTGGTCTTTGAAGTGATCCTGTACAGATATACACCGACAAGTGTCCCTTATGCCCCAAGGGTGTTTACATCTGTGAATTTTCTTGTGGTACCTCCACTTCTCAATCCTTTGATGTATGGGTTTAAACTACAGGAAATTAGAATCAAAATAATCAATAGTCTATTCCATTAAAATGATTGTTACCTTATGAAATCAATAGCTGAAAAGCGAAAAAAGATAAATACATAAATATATATATATATAGTAGTGTGTGTGTGTATTAATGGCAGCACTTAAATCATAGTTGCAATCCAAAAAACATTTTATTTGTAATCAACAGTGCAATGTTTCTAGAGCTGACACCCTCTTCTTCAGGCTCACAAATAGTTATCAACTTGTTACATCAACTTAACATCTATTTATACCCAGTAGCAGGAAATGACATCACTTCACTCCACCTCCAACATCAAATTCTCACATTAGATATCCCTTAACGTGAGTGCCTACCCATGACACTACAAAGGTTACCCATATGTTTAGTACATAATGCACAAATCCCTTTAAGAGGGCAATATATTCAATGTAAACATCTCCCTAGCTTCCAACAGTCCAAGGGAAATGCCAACACCTAGAAAAAGGCAAACCCTCTATAGAAATAAAGATTATAGGTTCTATTGAGTCCATGTGGTGTGGGGGTGTTTATCTTCTTCCACCACCACACTTCCTTTTGTTTTAATTTCAATTCCCTGTTGCCTCTTCTATGTGGGAACGCTACCATTTCCAACATCATATATCTAAGAGAGATAGGGTACCTGATTCCCAAAACATGTAGGGGTGTAGAACCTATACAGCACAGACTGTTTCCAACTGTCTCAATCTACCATATGTTTAATATGTGTTGTTTAGGGTATAACTGGAGATCCTGGTAGTATTTGGAGACAAGCCTGGAGCCACAGCAGCAGAAGTGTTCCAACCAGTTGTTGATATCTAAGGCTTTGTGCTCAGCCTCCATAAAATGCTTGGGTATTGGCAAATTGCCATCCTTCAATCTGATACTGGATTGATGCTGAGAAATCCGTGAGGAGACCATAGAGACACCACAGCACATATACTGCATATTTTGCTTCACATGTATAGTAACCCCTTAATTCAAATTTTTGAGAGGTAATGGGATGTTAAAAGACAGGTCCCTTCTCCACAAAATTGCACTGTGTACATCTGACAACAACTGGACATCCCCAACCTTTTGGGTTTCAGGAATGTATCCCTACATTTCCTCTCAGTTTGATATGTGCTTCTTACCAATTGGCTGCCCAAGGAACATCCCTTCCTGTAGGAAACCACTGGTGGTTCTATAAATTCAGGGACTTGTGGATAAGACTCTTTTACAATATGCCAAATTTTACGTATTGCTCCTCAAAGGTGCTCACTTCCTACCCCATACTCCATAATCAATGGGATCCTAGTGCCTGTCTTTCACATTCCCCTCTCCCCGCAGTCATCACTTTATTTTAATGCCCTCTCAAGGACCTGGTCAGGGTATCTGGCATTCCTGTACCACATGGTCACTTACTATTTTCTGGACCCTGTTGAATTGACTCACAGGAATCACCTTTTTAGTATGAGCCAGGTGAAAATGCTGATACAGAAGTAATTGGTTCCTATCAATCTCTTTCACATACAATTCAGTTTTGATACCATAGTCTCTCCTTACACTTCCATCCAGAAAACTGATGCTCTCAAATGGTAAATTTGATCTTCAGGTGTATATTATCGAGCTCCTCGTAGAAGCTCAACAGAGATCCAATGTGGCCCCTCCACAGGAAGAAGACATTGTCTATGTATCTCCACCAGGACACAATGTGCCCCGTGAAGGATGGTAACCCATAGATGAGGTGACAAGGGTGGATGAGAGGAGGAAATCATTGCAGAGCGGAGGTTGCGTCTGGGACGATATTGGTGGATCAGCTCTGAGATATATGGAGGGGCTGTGTTGGAAAATGCTTTATAGGATAGGGTGAGATATATGGAGGGGCTGTGTTGGATAGTGCTTTATAGGATAGGGTGAGATATATGGAGGGGCTGTGTTGGATAGTTCTTTATAGGATAGGGTGAGATATATGGAGGGCTGTGTTGGATAGTGCTTATAGGAAGGGTGAGATATATGGAGGGGCTGTGTTGGATAGTGCTTTATAGGATAGTGTGAGATATATGGAGGGGCTGTGTTGGATAGTGCTTTATAGGATAAGGTAAGCAGCTTGAACTGGATCCTTTGCGTGATGGGCAACCAGTGGAGGGACTGACAGAGAGGAGAGGCATTAAAGAAGTGAGAAGAGAAATGAATGAGCCAGGCAGCAGAGTTGAGGTGGTACCAGGCGGTTATTTGGTAAACCACACAGGAGTGGGTTGTCGTAGTCTAGCCGGGATATGATTAGGGCATGGACTAGTAATTTCTATCGTTGGAGATACCCTTTAATGTATTGTGTTTATTTTCAATTTAATTTTAAACATATCCCACAGCACTTTGCAATTAGTTCATTCAGTCACATCAAGCCCTGCCCCCCCCCCCCCCAAAAAAAAGCATTAATGCTTTGTAGCGCTGAAGTACTGAGTTCGATTTCACCCTTGGACACATAAGCAATGAGTTTGTATGTTCTCCCCGTGCTTGCGTGGGTTTCCTCTAGGCACTCCGGTCCCCCCCCCCCCCAATCATAAAGACATACTGGTTTTATTTGTTAAATAAATGTGCTTAGACTGTAAGCTCTTCAGGGCAGGGCCTGATGTAAATGTATACATGTAATTGTAAAGCACTACAAAAGATTTTGTCGCTATATAAATCCACAATTATAATAATAATAATAATAATAATGCAGGCTCAATTAACTGTGTCTGAACGCAATGTACCTCCAACTGTAAGCCATGAAGCACCTAAAGGAGGAGACATGATGCACTCTCCATGTTAAATTTTGGCTGATTACCCTGGAAATTCCCAATTAGCATATAAAGCCAGGTGTTAGGGACCTCCTGAATGCAAGGTGTAATTGCATTGTGGCTAAGCGGTGTTATAGGACTGCCCAGGCAGTCCCTATAACATTGTACATGGCAGACAGTTGGTGTCGAACCACGGGGTCTCTGAGAAATTAAGAAGAATTTTCAAAAAACACTGTATTGGGTCCGAAAGACCCAATACCGAAACACAAGATAAGCAACATCATATACGCAGTGCAGTGCAGTGAAGAATGCTCTGATTTGTATGTGGGGGAGAAGAGAAGAGCCAATTGCTTGGGTCAGGACTCAGCCGTGTACCTGCATCTTAAGGATAAAGGACATACCTTTGAAGAATGTAATGTCAACATCTTGGTAAAGGAACATGACTGGTTCAAGAGAGGTGTAAAGGAGGCCATCTGTGTGAAAATAAAGAAACCAAGCCTAAATAGAGGTGGGGGGGGGTCGACGCCAACTGTCTGCCATGTACAATGCTGTTTTAACATCTTACCCTGGGCAGTTTTGATAACACCTCCCTAACACCTGGCTGTGATATGCTGATTGGGACTTTCCAGGGTACATAATTGCCAACAGATTCTTGTACAAGTCATTCTGAATTGAGAAAGCCAGTCGGATGACCAGTTGATCTAACTGAATACAAGAGATAAGCCTTTACTGTATTAGCCATAAGTACCTTATCACACACACAATTTATTTAACCATAAAATTTTTATTGTTTTTCAAAGAGAAATAACATCGTGCATTTTCATACATCGTACATATTCAACAGTTTGTTTTTTTTATACAATTCTTGTAACATTTCTAATTTATATGTAGTATCATTTTCATTTTCCAGTTGATATGATATAACCTTTTCATAGCTCTTTGTTTGTTCTGGGGTTTCCTCTTTTTCAAGAGGTATAGGTAGGTTGGTAAACTGGGGGGTGGGGGAAAACCACACACAATTTATTAGTGCGACTTTAACCTTTTTGTAGCAAAAAAAAAAAAGTGAACCGAGAACATACAAACTCCTTACAGAATTAAAGGGCATCTCCACCTACCCCAATCCAAAAAAATGAAGATCTTACTTGAAATGCCCCCAAACCTAAACCCAGTTAGATTAAAAAGTGTCACTTTGGATTCTAAACTTATAAGTCTTTGTTCCATTGTGTTCCTTCTGCTGCTTCTTCCAATCATGTAAGCAGCAGAAGGTGCCAGATTGGCAGCCACTCAGTGATTGGTTAAATAAAATGTGTATTGAATGAGGTGTGATGCTCAAAGTCCAAATATTTTTGTATTTAATGCAGGCCCTGCTAAGTAAGTGTAAAACTAGCGCAAACCTAATGGTAGTTTTACACTTACCTACAAATGTGAAACATACGAAAGATATGATATAAACATATAACATCTTATCTTATGTAATCCACATTTCAATTATAAAATCATTTATTGGCAGCCAATTGTTTGAAAGTTTGAAAATAAGGATTGTTTGTACTGTTAAGGACTATGTGTGCAGGATTGAGTGTGCAGTAAGCAGACTAATCTTTCTTCTTCCAGTTAAAGGGGTGTGCAGGACTTCTATATTCTAGTATTGTACCTGTTCTAATTACAAACAGGCTGCATGCCCCCGGTTTGTGTGAGGGGACACGCCAGAGAGACAATATGGCTACCTGCTCACAGTCTGTTTGGAATGCAATTCCAAGTTACCAAGGTACAAAACAAGGTAAGATCTGTAGTTTACAATCAATGTAGCAAATTAATTTAACATCAAGATGCTACACACTCAATCAGACATATGATCCCTGAATAGCCTGAGGAAAGATCCCAATCAAATCACCAATTAAACTTACAAATCAACTAAAGCTGGGTACACACAGGACAGAAGCTACTCATGGCACAGTGTGGTACACCCATACACAGAGGTTTACAGACAGAAGCTACTCATGGCACAGTGCGGTACACCCATACACAGAGGTTTACAGACAGAAGCTACTAATGGCACAGTGCAGTACACCCATACACAGAGGTTTACAGGGCCAAGAGGCTACTCATGGCACAGTGCGGTACACCCATACACAGAGGTTACAGGCAGAGGTACATGGCACAGGCGGTACACCCATACACAGAGGTTTACAGGCAGAAGCTACTCATGGCACAGTGCGGTACACCCATAACACGAGGTTTACAGGCAGAAGCTACTCATGGCACAGTTGCGGTACACCCATACACAGAGGTTTACAGGCAGAAGCTACTAGGCACAGTGCGGTTACACCCATACAGAGGTTTACAGACAGAAGCTCATGGCAGTGCGGTACACCCATACACAGAGGTTTACAGGCAGAGACTCATGGACACGTGCGGTACACCCATACACAGAGGTTTACAGGCAGAGGCTACTCATGCACAGTGCGGTACACCCATACACAGAGGTTTACAGAAGAAGCTACTCATGCACAGGGGTACACCCATACACAGAGGTTTACAGACAGAAGCTACTCATGGCACCATGCGGTACACCCATACACAGAGGTTTACAGAACAGAGGCTACTCATGGCACAGTGCGGTACACCCATACACAGAGGTTTACAGACAGAAGCTACTCATGGCACAGTGCGGTACACACATACACAGAGGTTTACAGGACAGAGGCTACTCATGGCACAGTGCGGTACACCCATACACAGAGGTTCAGACAGAAGCTACTCATGGAACAGGCGGTACACCCATACACAGAGGTTTACAGACAGAAGCTACTCATGGCACAGTGCGGTACACCTATACACAGAGGTTTACAGACAGAGGCTATTCATGGCACAGTGCGGTACACCCATACACAGAGGTTTACAGACAGAAGCTACTCATGGCACCGTGCGGTACACCCATACACAGAGGTTTACAGGCAGAAGCTACTCATGGCACAGTGCGGTACACCCATACATTGCATAGGAGATGAGAGCCTGAATAGGCTGGACTTTGGAGGTGATTTTGCCCACTGAGACAGGGAGGAACTGGTGGAATGTGAAGTGTTACTAGTGGGGTACATGATTGTCGGTAAAAAGCCTAAAAAAACAGGCCCCAGCAAAAAAACAAGCCTCCAACACATATAAAAACAAAACCGAAAAAACACACAACAAACCCAAAAAAAAAAAACCAAAAGAGTAAAAAAAACAACGTAGCAAAAAAAAAGAGAAGACAAGAACAAAAGAGCAATACAAAAGCACAAGAAAAAAGCAAAAAAGCAAACAAAAAACAAGCAAGCCGAAAAAAAAAAAATAAAACAAAAAACAAAAAAAAAAAAAAAGTAAAAAAAAAATAAAAAAAAAAGAAAGCAAAAAAAAAAAAAAACGAACAAAACAAAAAAACACCCACCCCCCAAGCTCCAAACCGAAAAAAAGCTACTAAAACCAACCGCAGACCCAACAAAAAAACAAAAACAACCCAACACACAACATAAAACAACCACACCAAAACACCAGAAACAAAAAAAAGCTAATGTAAAGCTAAAAAAAAAAAAACGCTTAAAAAAAAAAAGCTAAAGATTACTCATGGCACAGTGGTGGTTACACGCCATACACAGAGGTTTACATTACAGAAGCTACTCCATGGCAAGTTGCGGTACACACATAACAGAGGTTTACAGACGAGCTAAGCATGGCACACGGCCAGTACACCCATACACAGAGGTTTACAGACAGAGGCTACTCATGGCACAGTGCGGTACACCCATACACAGAGGTTTACAGACAGAAGCTACTCATGGCACAGTGCGGTACACCCATACACAGAGGTTTCAGACAGAGCTACTCATGGCACAGTGCGGTACACCCATACACAGAGGTTACAGGACAGAAGCTACTCATGGCACAGTGCGGTCACACCCATACACAGAGGTTGTACAGAGAAGCTACTCATGGCAACAGTGCGGTACACCCATTACACAGAGGTTTCAGAAAGAAAGCTACTCATGGGACAGTGCGGTTACACCCAACCACAGAGGTTTACAGAGCAGAAGCGTACTCATGGCACAGTGCGGGTACAACCCATACACAGAGGTTTACAGACAGAAGCTACTCATGGCACAGTGCGGGGTACACCCATACACCCAGGTTTCAGACAGACAGAAGTCTCAGCACAGTGCGTTACACCCATACACAGAGGTTTACAGACAGAGGTACTCATGGCACAGTGCGGTACACCCATACACAGAGGTTACAGACAGAAGCTACTCATGGCACAGTGCGGTACACCCAACACAGAGGTTACAGACAGAGCTACTCATGGCACAGTGCGGTTACACCCATCACAGGGTGTACAGACAGAAGCTTACCTATGGCACAGTGCGGTACACCCACAGAGGTAAAAGACAGAAGCTACTCATGGCACAGTGCGGTACACCCATACACAGAGGTTTACAGACAGAGGCTACTCATGGGAACAGTGTGCGGTACACCCATACACAGAGGTTTACAGGACTAGACAGGCTAACCTCATTGGACACAGTTGCGGTGATAACCCATACACAGAGGTGTACAGACAGAAGCTACTCATGGCACAGTGGGTACACCCATACACAGAGGTTTACAGACAGACAGCTACTCATGGCAACAGTGCGGTACACCATACACAGAGGGTTTACAGACAGAAGCTACTATGGCACAGTGCGGTACACCCAACACAGAAGGGTTACAACAGAAGCTACTCATGGCAAGTGCGGGGACACCCATACAGCGGTTTACAGACAGAGCACTCATGGCACAGTGCGTACACCATCCAAAGAGGTTTACAGACAGACAGAAGCCTTACTCATGGCACAGTGCGGTACACCCATAACAGAGGTTCAAAGAAGAAGGCTACTCAGGCACAGTGCGGTACACCCATACACAGAGGTTTACAGACAGAAGCTACTCATGGCACAGTGACGATGGGTACACCATACACGAGGTTTACAGACAGAGACTACTCATGGCACAGTGCGGTACACCATTACACAGAGGGTTACAGCAGAAGCTACTCATGGCACAGTCGCGTACACCATACACAGAGGTTTACAGACAGAAGCTTACTCATGGCACAGTGCGGTAACCCAATACAGAGGTTCAGACGAGAAGCTACTCATGGCACAGTGCGAAACCCATACACAGAGGTTACAACAGACAGCTACTCATGGCACAGTGCGGGGACACCCATACACAGAGGTTACAGACAGAAAGCTAATCATGGCACAGTGCGGTACACACCATAACAGAGGTTACAGACAGAAGCTACTCATGGCACAGTGGCGTACACCATACACAGAGGTTTACAGACAGAGGCTACTCATGGCACAGTGCGGACACCCATACACAGAGGTTTACAGACAGAAGCTTCCATGGCACAGTGCGGTACACCCATAACAGAGGTTTACAAACAAGGTACTATGGCACAGGGCGGACACCCATAACAAGGTTTACAGACAGAAGCTACTCATGGCACAGTGCGGTACACCCATTACACAGAGGTTTACAGACAGGACTACTCTGGCACAGTGCGGTACACCCATACACAGAGGTTTACAGACGAAGCTACTCTGGCACAGTGCGTACAACCCCCACAGAGGTTACAGACAGAAGACTACTCATGGCACAGTGCGGTACACCCATACACAGAGGTTTACAGACAGAGGCTACACTCAGGCACAGTGCGCGTACACCCATACACAGAGGTTTTACAGCAGAAGAAGAAGCTACTCATGGCACAGTGCGGTACACCCATACACAGAGGTTAACAGACAGAGACTACTCATGGCACAGTGCGGTACACCCATACACAGAGGTTTACAGACAGAGGCTACTCATGGCACAGTGCGGTACACCCATACACAGAGGTTTACAGACAGAAGCTACTCATGGCACATTGCGTGGTACACCCATACACAGAGGTTTACAGACAGAAGCTACTCATGGCAAGTGCGGTACACCCATAACAGAGGTTTACAGACAGAGGCACTCATGGCACAGTGCGTACACCCATACACAGAGGTTACAGACAGAAGCTACTCATGGCACAGTGCGGTAAACCCATACACGAGGTTCAGACAGAGGTACTCATGGCACAGTGCGTTACACCCATACACAGAGGTTTACAGACAGAAAGCTACTCATGGCACAGTGCGGGTACAACCCATACACAGAGGTTTACAGCAGATAAGCTACTCATGGCAACAGTGCTGGTACACCCATACACAGAGGTTTACAGGCAGAAGCTAATCATGGCACAGTGCGGTACAAACCCAAATACACAGAGGTTCAGACAGGAAGGCTACTCATGGCACAGGCGGCGACACCCATACACAGAGGTTTACAGACAGAGGCTACTCATGGCACAGTGCGGTACACCCATTACACAGAGGTTTAAACAGAAGCTACTCATGGCACAGTGCGGTACACCCAATACCAGAGGTTTTCAGACAGAAGCTACTCCTGGCACAGTGCGTACACCCATACACAGAGGTTTACAGACAGAAGGTACTCATGGCAAGTGCGGTACACCCATACACAGAGGTTTACAGACCGAAGCTAATCATGGCACAGTGCGGTACACCATACACAGAGGTTTACAGACAGAAGAGCTACTCATGGCACAGTGCGGTACACCATACACAGAGGTTTACAGACAGAAGCTACTCATGGCACAGTGCCGGTACACCCATACACAGAGGTTTACAGACAGAAGCTACTCTGGCACAGTGGCAGTATAACCCATAACAGAGGTTTACAGGACAGAAGCTACTCATGGCACAGTGCGGTACACCATAAACAGAGGGTTAAAGACAGAAGCTACTCATGCACAGTGCGGGACACCCATACACAGAGGTTACAGACAGAAGCTACTCATGGCACAGTGCGATAAACCCATACACAGAGGTTTACAGACAGAAGCTACTATGGCACAGTGCGGTACACCCATACACAGAGGTTTACAGGACAGAGAGCTACTCATGGCACAGTGCGGTCACCCATACACAGAGGTTTCGACAGAAGAAGATACTCATGGCACAGTGCGGTACAACCCATACACAGAGGTTTACAGACAGAGGTCTAATGGCACAGTGCGGTCTACACCCATACACAGAGGTTTACAGAAGAGAAGCTACTCAGGCACAGTGCGGTACACCCATACACAGAGGTTACAGACAGAAGGCTACTCATGGCACAGTGCGGTACGACCCATACACAGAGGTTTACAGACAGAAGGTACTCATGGCACAGTGCGGTACACCATACACAGAGGTTTACAGACAGAAGCTACTCATGGCACAGTGCGGTACACCAATACACAGAGGTTTACAGACAGAGGCTAATCATGGCACAGTGCGGTTACACCCACCTAAACAGAGGTTTACAGGCAGAAAGCTACTCATGGCACAGTGCGGTACACCCATACACAGAGGTTTACAGACAGAAGCTACTCATGGCACAGTGCGGTACACCCATACACAGAGGTTTACAGACAGCAGCTACTCATGGCACAGTGCGGTACACCCATACACAGAGGTTCAGACGAAGATACTATGGCACAGTGCGGTACCACCATATCACAGAGGTTACAACAGAAGCTACTCATGGCAAGTGCGGGAACACCCATTACACAGAGGTTTACAGCGAGCAGCTAATCATGGCACAGTGCAGTACAACCCATACACAGAGGTTTACAGACAGAGCTACTCATGGAACGCAGCGGTATACACCCATACACAGAGGTTTACAGACAGGAGGCTACTCATGGGACAGTGCGGTACACCCATACACAGAGGTTTTCAGACAAGAAGCTACCATGGCACAGTGCGGTACACCCATACACAGAGGTTTACAGGCAGAAGCTACTCATGGCACAGTGCGAGGTACACCCATACACCCAGAGGTTTACAGACAGAAGCTACTCATGGCACAGTGCGGTACACCCATACACAGAGGTTTCAGACAGAAGCTACCATGGCACAGTGCGGTACACCCATACACAGAGGTTTACAGGCAGAAGCTACTCATGGCACAGTGCGGTACACCCATACACAGAGGTTTACAGGCAAAGAGAAGCTACTCATGGCACAGTGCGGTACACCCATACACAGAGGTTTGCAGACAGAAGCTACTCATGGCACAGTGCGGTACAACACCCATAACAGAGGTTTACAGAGCAGAAGCTACTCATGGCCACAGTGCGGGACACCCATACACAGAGGTTTGACAGACAGAAGCTTACTCATGGCACAGTGCGGTACACCCATACACAGAGGTTTACAGCAGGAAGCAGTTGGCACAGTGCGGTACACCCATACACAGAGGTTTACAGAGCAGACAGAAGGCATACTCATGGCACCGTGCGGACACCCACTACAGAGGTTCAGCAGAAGCTACTCATGGCACAGTGCGGTACACCCATACACAGAGGTTTACAGGCAGAAGCTACTCAGGCACAGTGCGGTACACATACACAGAGGTTTACAGGCAGAAAGCATAGACAGAAGCTACTCATGGCACAGTGCGGTACACCCACCAACACAGAGGTTACAGGCAGAAAAAGAGAAGCTACTCATGGCACAGTGCGGTAGGTACACCCATACACAGAGGTTACAGACAGAAGCTACTCATGGCACAGTGCGGGTACACCCATACACAGAGGTTTACAGCAGAGCTATCATGGCACAGTGCGGTACACCCATACACAGAGGTTTACAGACAGAAGCTACTCATGGACAGTGCGGTACACCCATACACAGGGTTTACAGGACAGAAGCTCTCATGGAACCATGCGGTACACCCATCACCAGAGGTTTACAGACAGAGCTACTCATGGACACAGTGCGACACCCATACACAGAGGTTTACAGACAGAAGCTACTTCATGGCACAGTGCGGTACACCCATACACAGGGTTTACAGACAGAGGGTACTCATGGCACAGTGCGGTACACCCATACACAGAGGTTTTACAGACAGAAGCTACTCATGGCACAGCGGTACACCCATACACAGAGGTTTACAGACAGAAGCTACTCATGGCACATGCTGGGTACACCCATACACAGATGTTTACAGACAGAAGAAGCTACTCATGGCACAGTGCGGTACCATACAGAGGTTTTACAGACAGAGCACTCATGGCACAGTGGTACACCCATACACAGAGGTTTACAAGACAGAGGCTACTCATGGACAGGCGGTACACCATACACAGAGGTTACAGACAGAGGCTACTCATGGCACAGTGCGGGACACCCATACACAGAGGTTTTAACAGACAGAGCTACCATGGCCACAGTGCGGTACACCCATACACAGAGGTTTACAGACAAGAAGCTACTCATGGCACAGTGCTGACACCCATACACAGAGGTTTACAGGCAGGCTTACTAATGGCACAGTGCGGTACACCCATACACAGAGGTTTCAGACAGAAGCTACTCATGGCACAGTGCGGTACACCCATACACAGAGGTTTACCCCAGACAGAAGCTACTCATGGCACAGTGCGGCGGTACACCCATACACAGAGGTTACAGGCAGAAGCTACTCATGGCACAGTTTGCAGGTACACCCATACACAGAGGTTTGCAGACAGAGCTACTCATGGCAACAGTGCGGTACACCATACACACGACAGGGTTACAGACAGAAGGTACTCATGGCACCAGTGCCGGGTACAACCCATACACAGAGGTTTACAGACAGAGCTACTCATGCACAGTGCGGTACACCATACACAGAGGTAGCAGAGCTACTCATGCACAGTGCGGTACACCCATACACAGAGGTTTACAGACAGAAGCTACTCATGGCACAGTGCGGTACACCATACACAGAGGTTTACAGACAGAAGAGCTACTCATGGCACAGTGCGGGTATAACCAATACAGAGGTTCAGACAGAAGCTACTCATGGCACAGTGCGTACAACCATACACAGAGGTTACAGACAGAAGTACTCACTGGCACAGTGCGGTACACCCTACACAGATGTTACAGACAGAAGCTACTCATGGCACAGTGCGTACACCATACACAGAGGTTTACAGACAGAGCTTACATGCACAGTGCGTACACCCATACACAGAGGTTACAGACAGAGGCTACTCAGGCAACAGTGACGGTTTACACCCATACACAGAGGTTTACAGACAGAAAGCTACTCATGGCACAGTGCGGACACCCATACACAGAGGTTTACAGAAGAAGGCTTACTATGGCACAGTGCCGTTACACCCATACACAGAGGTTTACAGACAGAAGCTACTCATGGCACAGTGCGGTACAACCATACACAGAGGTTTACAGGACAGAGACTCAATGGCACAGTGCGGTACAACCCATACACAGAGGTTTACAGACAGAGAGCTACTCATGGCACAGTGCGGTACACCTACACAGACGGTTTACAGACAGAAGCTACTCATGGCACAGTGCGGTACAACCAACACAGAGGTTACAGACAAGCTACTCATGGCACAGTGCGGTACACCCATACACAGAGGGTTACAAGACGAAGCTACTCATGGCACAGTGCGGTCACCCATACACAGAGGTTACAGACAGAAGCATACATCATGGCACAGTGGCGGTACACCCATACACAGAGGTTTACAGGCAGAAGCTACTCATGGCACAGTGCGGTACACACCCATCACCAGAGGTGTTAACAGACAGAAGCTACTCATGGCACAGTGCGGTACACCCATACACAGAGGTTTACAGACAGAAGCTACTCATGGCACAGTGCGGTACACCCATACACAGAGGTTTACCAGAAGCTACTCATGGCACAGTGCGGTACACCCATACACAGAGGTTTACAGACAGAGGTATTGCGGCGCTACATGGCTACAGTGCGGTACACCCATACACAGAGGTTTACAGACAGGAGGCTACTCCATGGCACAGTGCGGTACACCCATACACAGAGTTTTCAGACAGAAGCTACTCATGGCACAGTGCGGTACACCCATACACAGAGGTTTACAGCAGAGAAGCTACTCATGGCACAGTGCGGTACACCATACACAGAGGTTCAGACAGAAGCTACTCATGGCACAGTGCGTACACCCATACAGAGGTTTACAGGCAGAAGCATCTAATGGCACAGTGCGTACACCCATACACAGAGGGTTTACAGGCGAGAAGCTACTCATGGCACAGTGCGGTACACCCATACACAGAGGTTTGCAGACAGAAGCTACTCATGGCACAGTGCGGTACACCCATACACAGAGGTTTACAGGCAGAAGATACTCATGGCACCAGTGCGGTACACCCATACACAGAGGTTTACAGGCAGAAGCTACTCATGGCACAGTGCGGTACACCCATACACAGAGGTTTACAGGCAGAAGGTACTCATGGCACAGTGCGGTACACCCATACACAGAGGTTTACAGACAGAAGCTACTCATGGCACAGTGCGGTACACCATACACAGAGGTTTTACAGGCAAGAGGCTACTCATGGCACAGTGCGGTACACCCATACACAGAGGTTACAGGACAGAGGCTACCAATGGCACAGTAGCGGTACACCCATACACAGAGGTTACAGGCAGAAGCTACTCATGCACAGTGCGGTACACCCATAACACGAGGTTTACAGGACAGAAGCTACTCATGGCACAGTGCGGTACACCCATACACAGAGGTTTACAGGCAGAAGCTACTACGGCACAGTGCGGTACACCCATACAAAGAGGGTTTACAGACAGAAGCTACCTATGGACACGTGCGGTACACCCATACACAGAGGTTTACAGGCAGAGGACTCATGGCAACGTGGCGGTACACCCATACACAGAGGTTTACAGGCAGAGGGCTACTCATGGCACAGTGCGGTACACCCATACACAGAGGTTTACAGACAGAAGCTACTCATGGCACAGTGGGTACACCCATACACAGAGGTTTACAGACAGAAGCTACTCATGGCACCAGTGCGGTACACCCATACACAGAGGTTTACAAACAGAGGCTACTCATGGGACAGTGCGGTACACCCATACACAGAGGTTTACAGACAGAAGCTACTCATGGCACAGTGCGGTACACACATACACAGAGGTTTACAGACAGAGGCTACTCATGGCACAGTGCGGTACACCCATACACAGAGGTTTCAGACAGAAGCTACTCATGGCACAGTGCGGTACACCCATAAACAGAGGTTTACAGACAGAAGCTACTCATGGCACAGTGCGGTACACCCATACACAGAGGTTTACAGACAGAGGCTACTCATGGCACAGGCGGTACACCCATACACAGAGGTTTACAGACAGAGGCTACTTATGGCACAGTGCGGTACACCCATACACAGAGGTTTACAGACAGAAGCTACTCATGGCACAGTGCGGTACACCCATACACAGAGGTTTACAGACAGAAGGCTACTCATGGCACAGTGCGGTACACCATACACAGAGGTTTACAGGCAGAGCACTCATGGCACAGTGCGGTTACACATAAATTGCATAGGAGATGAGAGCCTGAATAGGCTGGACTTTTGGAGGCGATTTTGCCCACTGAGACAGGGAGAGCTGAGCTGGTGGAATGTGAAGTGTTAATAGTGGGGTACATGGATTGGTGGTAAGGAGGTCACAGAAGGCAAACAGGGAAAGTATATAAGAAAAAAAATATGAAAAGTATCTTATCTTTATCTGACTAACGAGACTGAAGTTCTCTCTTTACTCTCTGGAATAAATAGGATCCGATGAAGGAAGTCAGGTAGTATATATTACGTATACAACTGTTGTAGAGTTGGATTCCATTGTTTTTTTATTATTTGTACATGTGATTTCCCACTCATTTTTACTTCTCTAACTATTTGGCTCACGCTGAATTAAACCAAGTAGGGAAGCAAAAATTGCTTTTTCCTTGGTCATTTTCTTCTAAAGGATACAAGTTTAGAACTTGACGTCCCCTAAAACTCAGCCGGTAATTTAGGATGGGGACGTGCATCTTTGGTGTTGAAATCATGACTAAAGGTACAATCGGTTTTTATATCACATATACATAAACGGATAGGTAAATAGTATATGACAGGCTGATATGAAAAATGGTTCCAGTGGGTGAGACATTCGGTAACCCAAACATTATTTTATGTTAGGACATAGTAGAGGCTGGAAAACCTACATTACGCCTTCGATGGTCAACTGTATGTTGCCATATCTGGCTTTTTTTGTTTGTGTCTATCAACTGGGTCAAATGTCATGACAAGAACCAATTTAGTGTAATTCCAGTTGGTAGCAACTGGACCACACCACAACAATAATGTCACTTGGGTGTGTTCTTCCAAAAGATAATACAAATATCTTGACACACCATCAGTCCAGCCTACACCTGTTGGTAGTGGTTGGGAGATAGGGGCAACACAGCACTGGAAGGCGGTTCCTGATTATCATCTTAGAAAGATCAAGTAGATTACAGCGGGTACTTTTTGGACGCCAGGAACTCTTTGTCATTTATTTAAGGACTTGGCACTTAACACATATTTAAGTATTATGCCTTGTATCCTTTATTTCCCGTTGCTTGCTATTTATGTCTTTTTGTTTTTTTCTTATATAAATTATATTTTTATAAACGTTAATTCTCCAGAGGCTCTAACAGAACAGAAGTAGAATCGGGTCCTCTAAGACGCTACAATTTATAGTACATTTGTATTTATTACTGTGATCTGGATATTCTGCTGGCAGCAAGCTGTAAAGTAAGAATATTTAGTATTATTCACATTTTATACCATTAAAGGAGAGCATTTACTACCATATAATCTTTCCGCAAAACTAGTTACAATTGTGAAAAGTTTTTGGGGCAGGAGGTGGATGGTATTTTGTATCTCCCAAGTATAATTTCATAATGAGGGTAGCACGATGCATGAAAAACGTCTTCTGCCAGGCTTCCTGGGTCTTCCAGCATATCATTAATACAGAAAGGCCCAGGACACTAACCTGGCAGATGAAAACTGTATGGGTGTATCTCCTCAACAAACAATATTGGGAGGTGGGAAACACTCAACCTACCTACATGTCCCCATACTCTAATATTTCTAAAAGGTATTAATTTCACAGTATAGTTGTCCTTTAAGGCTAGTTCGGTTTCCACGGCCATGTAGGTAAGGAGGTTACAGTGAGTGTTATATACCTAAGACGTGGTTAGTACGCGACAACAGCCCCCTCAACTAGTTTAAAACACATGAGGGGAAAGCTCTGTTGGTATGAGGTTGAGAGGTGTAGTTCCATCACACCCCTCCCTCCGTTATTTCTCTACTCAATGCATTTGTTGTAGTATTGCCTCACAGCGTAGGTCTTGTATATACATTCCCTAAAGTCAAACATAACAATATGACTTTTAAAAGTTCGAGGAGGTCTTGGGTGCAGTTAAGCTGGCGCACATGTCACCTTGACCATACAAACACCGCACCGTGCCACGCCAGAACTCTTCCTCTCGTTCAATCATATTCCCTTTGGACTTCGTGAGTTACCGCCCCACTAGGTCCTGCACCTCTTCTATACGTTCCGATTACCTAAAATGACAAACCATCCAGCTATGTTCTTACCCGCCATGTCTTACCTTAAGTGTATACCAGGAGAGAACCGGGCACAACACAACGGCCAGTGCAATCTCACCACTGAAACTCGACAGGTACATGACTCGCCGGGCTGTAAGTAAAACTATACCGCGACGTAACCGACTCGGCTTTTTCCGGACTTAGCGGAGCCATTGGGTGGACTGTCTGCGGACATAGGTCACAATGACACTCCTACCTCCTCCAACGTTCATTGAGACCTGTGAACATAACCCTTTTAAGCCCAAAAGGCACTCCTTTATTGAAAAAAGGGGGGCTGGGGCCCCTAGCACAAAACGTCCCACCAGTCCTCGCACAGAGGCACCTCGCTCTAACGCACTTGGCCCGCTTAATGTCGCACAATACTGTCCTCGAGCAGACAACAGAGAAAACCCTATCGACTGCAGTGAAAGGAAAATGGCAATTTTAGCAATCTTTATAAATATGATAAAGACTGCCCATAGGACTCTTTCTCCTCGTAGTATGAGATGTGGGTTTTGGTCTTTCCACAACTTAGATTATAAGTAGAGGTTATTGCATTTTAATTGTTATCTAATTGTCTGTAGTATACACCAACTCACCATACTTTTTTTTCTCAGGCACTTCCACAGGGAAACCACAAACCCCAAATATCAAACAAAAACGAATGGCAAAACTCACTACGTCTTTCCACCTTCAGATCGATGAACCTTGGCTTATAGTGGTGATCGAGACATCAAAAAAAGAAAAAACAAAATCCATAAAAATATCTATATTGTGCGCTTAGTTATGTTTTGGTACTAGATTATTTTTATGTAACAGATGTTATGCACTAGCACTTTACAAAAGATTTACAGACCAATGTACATTTTATCTCACATTGTTTGTAATGGTACTGTAGTGGAGTTTTGCTTTTCCCAAGTCTCTTATAAACTTACTTCAGATGTCCAAACCATCTCCTATGGGTTGCATTGTACAGACTTGCATAAATTAATAGTTAGAGGATGTAGATGACCATTCCAGTGATGGGGTTTGATCGGTACGTGAGTATCTGTAACCCTCGCGATATAAACACCATCATGTCTTAACACCGCAGTCTACAAACTCATTGCTGCACCAGGCTGATGGTTCATCTAGGACATTATATTACGTCTACCATCAGACTTCCATTGTGTGACTCGGGTCATCCTGAAGATCTCGTGATAACTGGTCGTTGTGAGACTTCCTGTGTTGATACGACTTTGAATCAATTAATATGGATTACTTATATTTGCAACTTGGTGATAATGCGACTAATTGGTTTCATCTCATGGTTGAAATTCTCAAGAGTCTGTCAAGATCCTCAAAGGACTTCAGATCCAAAGCCTTGCAGACCTGTGCTCCTCACCTCATCTCCATTACAAACTTTTGTTATGCGCTCTTTGAGCGACACTCTACGATTACCACCTACAAACCTTCCTACGCCTCAGGGTATTTTTTACGTCAGTGAATTTCTTGGTTGGCGCATCATTCTTAATCCTCTGATTTATAGGTTTAATTACAAAAATTAGAAACAAAAAATATAAGCTTCTGCAAATACGACCCCCACTAAAATGACCAGACACGCCAGAATGATTAAGGAGCAGTTTTTCCAAGAAGAAAGGTCGAATATTTTGTTTGCGTTTTGCAATTCTAAATAAAACAGCAGGTGATGTGATTGTCCTTCAAGTTAATGAACTTAAGAAATAAACAGGTGAGATTCAATAAAAGTTCTTATCGTTCAAAAATGGTGCTAAGTGTTCCCAACATTTGATACTTATTTAAACATGTTGAAAAGCTAATATCTGATTGGTTGGGTGGCAAAATTAGCACCCATTTTAAATGATAAGAACGTTTATTGACTAACCTGATAGTAAAACTGTTGTCAAATTCTTGGGTCAGTTCTCAAACCGTGGGTGACTGGGTCGACTTTAACATATTCTATTAATCGACATTGCTTTATGACACATGGGCTATATTCATTTAGTACTATGTAGGTTTGAGGCGTTGATAAAGACATCAATCAGACAGTTCAACCCACTCGCATATCAATATCTCATTTGGCTAACTGTTGATCCAGAGGGGGAGGCGGGCAAACAAAAAACACCAGATTTATGAAGGGGGAAAAATTCCTTCTGACTCCAAAGTGAAAATTAGCATGGGTATTTTGATCTTTATGTACTTTTATGCATAGGTTTGTTAGGGTTCAATTGGAAGACACCTGTATTATGTTACCAAACAATCACCATGTTAACCACCAATAAGTCACATAAACAGCATTGATTACCCAAGTGTTGGAGAAATATATAGTAGTAGATCTGTCTATTTATAAAACATTTCTAATGAATCTTTACACAAGACACACAGCTTAAATGATTCTGCCTATTGCTCTAGACAATGGTCCTCATTAGGAATCTGTGAATTGTCTTGCTCATTCCAGTTACAGTAATTCGTTTATTGACTCTGTTAGTAGACGAATTCCAAACCCAAGAGAGTCAATGGGAGACAAAATATTTCAATACACGACTTGTTGAATATTCCATAAACTATCTATATCTTGATCGAGTATTTGAATAATCCGATAACCTAGATAAACATATTTGATAAAGCGTATTGAACTTCCAACAATGAGATTTGTTCCGAACCTTCGCAAAATTCGGTCCACTCGCACGACCGCTGTTTCGGCAGAATAGTCTTCGCAGATCGGTAATCCCCGACAGGCTTGGACCCAATTAAACGTTCATTTAAAACTGATCAACACATCTCTCAAAAAAAACGAAGAACCTCACTCGTAATCGGCGCAAATTTAATAAACGCTGTTCGTAACCGTTTGGGGGGTAAAAGGACAACCCGGGAATAATCAGAGCATACATCTCGCCAATCCTTGCATCCTTTCCGCCAACGCGGTAATCCAACTGGTGATCCGGGTAGGATCCGCCGAACTGGGCACATCACTACTTCCGAAGAGTTTTCACGGTCTTGCAGTAGTGGTAGTCTTGTGAGTTTGAACCAACCTAACCCATCACTGTTAAGCAAACGAAGGGGTGGAATATCACGAAGACACTCAAATGTGATATGGTTTCCACACACCAGTGACGCTTGGTGATATTTTCAACAGTTTTTTCCATGCCTTATTCAGTTTTATGCCAAGACAATTCCGGACACTCAGAGTGATTACAATTTCCCAGCTTCAAGTGATTAAATGAAAATGAGCGAGCTTTCCACATCCCTGAAACTTCCTATTCAGATTGATGCAATATTGGAATTATTAAGGCCACCAGTTCATTACACAAAACAAACAAAGAAATACTTTTACAAGCACCAATGTAATGACCTTGATATCATGTGCATGATTCAGGCTACACCCGTAACTAAAGGATGAGCGCACCATAGAGCTGAGTAAGGAGTTTTCATCAATCCCTCTTCAAGTAGAAAACCATAGCATTTCTCACGGTTGAGGTTCTCAATAAAACAAACCACTAGACTTAAGGGCAAGCAGCAAATGATCCAATATCATGGAAAATCAGCTTGTGCAAGCATTTTAAAGTGATAGTTGAGGAGTTTATTATGCGCCCAAGCTATCTTCCGTAGCCTCTACAATTTATATATTACTTCACAGATTGCTAACAAGTCTAATCCCTTTTTACTATTACCAGCCATATAATATGTCTACTCTGGGGGACTTATAGATATGTCTATGTGAGGGGACATCTCAATATGTCTATCTGGGGGACATAGCAATATATCTATGGGGGGTTGGGACTGCAATATTTTATGTGAAGGAACACATCAATATGTCTATCTGGGGGAATAGCAATATTTTCGATTGTGAGGGACAATATTCAAAGATGTCATCTTGGGGGAAATAGCACTATTTCTATGGAGGGACATATCAATATGTCTATAGGGGGACATATCATATCTTCTATCTGGGGGACATATCAAATTTCTAATGTGAGGGACATATCAATAGGTCTATCTGCGAGATATGATCATATGTCTATCTGGGGGACAATATCAGATGTCTTATGGGGGGACCCCCCCCCCTGCATCGGGGGACATAATCAATATCTATCTGGGGACAGGTCTTATGTCTTTGTGAGGGACATATTCCATATGTCTATGATGAAGGAATTCAATATGTCTATCTGGGGGAAATATCCAATATGTATATCATTTGGGGGACAATATCATATGCTATATGGGGAAATATCAATATGTTCTATCTGGGGGACATATCATAGTCGATCTGGGGGGACATATCAATTGTTACTGGGGGACATATCAATATTTCTAGTGAGGGACATTAAATAGTCTATCTGAGAATCTATCCAAATATTCTATCTGGGGGACACTATCAAATGTCATATTCTGGGGGGACATATCAATGCCTTGCGTTTGGCATGTCTATCCTGGGGACATGTCTATATGTCTTTGTGAGGGACATATCAATATGTCTATGGTGAAGAGAATATTCAAATATGTCTATCGGGGGACATATCAATATGTTCCATCTGGGGGACCATACAATATGTCGACTGGGGGACATATCAATATGTCTATCTGCAGGGGAATATCAATAGTCTATCTGGGGGACATATCAATATTATATCTGGGGGACCATATTCAAGATTGCGATCTGGGAGGACATGTCAATATGTTCTACTCTGCCTGGGGACATATCAATATGTAAATAAAAACTATTATAACTAAGTATAATCTAGTGGACACTACCTCCAGTATCCCAGAAATAGGCTCAAAATTCTGGCACAATCAGGCCAGCGTGTTCTATCTGGGGGACATATCAATATGTCTATCTGGGGGACAGTCAATAGTCTATCTGGGGGACATATCAATATGTCTAATCTGGGGGACATATCAATCGTCATCTGGCGTGATCTATATTCAATATGTCTATCCGGGGACATATCAGTATGTCTATCTGGCGGGACAGATAATATGTGCTATCTGGGGGACGATCAAATGTCTATCTGGGATATATAATCAATATGTCTTACTGGGGGACAACTACAAGATGGTCTATCTGGGGGAACATATCAATATGTTCTATCTGTGGGACATATCAATAGTAGATCGGGGAGAAATATCAATATGTCTATCTTGGGGGACATATCAATATTTCTACTCTGCGGGAGACTATAAATATTTCGAATCTGCCGGGGACATGTCAATATGTTCTATGGGGGACATATCATATGTAAATAAAAACTTTATAAATAAGATTAACTAGTGACACTACTCAAGTATCCTCCAGAATAGCTCAAAATTCTGGCACAATCCAGGCAGCGTGTGTTCTATCTGGGGACATATCCAATATGTCTATATGGGGGACACTTCAATATGTCTATCTGGGGGGGACATATCATATGTCTTTGGGGGACCATATCAATATGGTTATCTGGGGACATATCAATGTCTATCTGGGAATATATTCAATATGTCTACTGGGGGACATATCAATAGTCTATCTGGGGACATATCAATATGTCTTCTGGGATATACTCAATATGTCATCTGGGGAAATATCATGTCTATTCTGGGGGACATATCCATATGTCTATCTGGGATATGATATCAATTGTCTATCTGGGAATATTCATATGTCTATCTGGGGGTACATTTATCAATAGGTATATCTGGTATATATTCAATATGTTATCTGGGGGGACATATCAAGAGGTTCGATCTGGGGGACATATCAATCGTGCTATAGGTGGGGGGAATATCAATATGTCTATCTGGGGGATCAGATCATATGTCTATCTGGGGAATATCAAAGTTCTTGGGGACATATCAATAGGTCTATCTGGGGACATATCTAATATTGTTATTTGGGGGGACACGTCAAATGTCTATCTGGGGGGACACGTCGAATATGTATCTGGGGGGAAAACATATCAATATGTCTCTTGGGGGACATATCACTAGTCTATCTGTGGGGACATATCAATATGCTCTATCTGGGGGACATATCAAGATGTCTATCTGGGGGACATATCCCATAATGTCTATCTGGGGGGACAGTATCTATGTATATTGGGGGACATACAATATTCGATCTGGGGGACATATCAAGATGTTATCTGGGGGACATATCATATGTATATCATGGGGGCATATCAATAGTTGATCTGGGGGACAATCAATATGTCTATCGGGGGGACACGTCAATATGTCTATCTGGGGGAATAATCAATTGTCTATCTGGGGGACATATCAATATGTCATCTGGGGGAATATGATCATAGTCTATCTGGGGGACATTTATCAAAGTCTATCTGGGGGGGGAACGTCATATGTCTAATTGTGGGACACGATCCAATATGATATATGGGGGACAGTCAACATATGTCTATCTTGGGGGACACACACAAGTCTAGCTCGGGGGGGACAAGCTCAACTAGTTATCTGGGGGGAACGTCAATAGTCTATCGGGGGGAACGTCAATACGTCTATCTGGGGGAGGGGACAGTCAATGTGGCTATCTGGGATATATCAATACATATTTATATCTATCTGAATATACATGAAAGTAAAAAATACAATCGATATTTGAAAGTTAAAATAAAAAGGAATATCCCTTTAATATAGTAACAGGTACTGCCTGTAATTTGTGACTATACCAATTGATAAAAATACACCAATGCCATACAGTAACACACAATCCTTCCAAGTAATTAAATAACAAGGGCACATATTTTGTAGTAATTAACAAATTATTATAAATAAAAATCCATATTTAGTACATGATACAACGAATCCACGCATTAGAAGAAGAACTAAAACTGTCAAAGTCACTTAGATTTCCACAAGGGAAATAAAATAATAAAATAATGGCCAAATGCAAGAAGCACATTACCCAAATACTCCACAGCTGGTATAGCAGAAAACCATTGGGCCTACCATACACCCCACACAATTTCCTCACGGTCAGATCTATCAAAAAGATCACGGCTACCTGGCAGCCAATGCACTCAGTCTGGCATGACGATAAAGTTCTCAGGTGTTGTACTCCAAACCAAAAACAGTGCTCGAGGTTACCACTCCATTTCAGCATTCCTTGAAGCACACCCTCGCATGGACACAGAAGAATTCCAGTACTGGATGGATCCATCTGCACGCAACTATTCAGGGTGGGAGGAGGGCACCGATCAGTCATAGGAAGCTTTGCGCAGGACTAAGCTTGTGGGGTACTGGAACTTTTCTGGGTCCATGCGAGGTTGCGAGCCTCGAGGGAAGGCGGAGACGGAGAGGTTAAGTGCTAGCCTTCAGCGCTTGGTTGGTTTGGCGTAGTAAAAACAACTGATGGGATGGTAGATAATGGTTGGAAATTAAAGTTAGTTAAACGATGGATAACCATTAAACCGATCGGAAATAACTGATAACGTGTTAAAACCATTGCTTTAAATGCTTTATGAATATGGTCCAAGAAACCACCGAGGTCATTCCAGTCGGGGAACAGTTTGAGATTTTGATGAATTTCAAGATTTCAGACACCGAGGACCACCAGTTCCAAATCAAAAATTTCTTTCGAGTTTTGACTATCACAATGTCACATAAAACTTGTATTGGGGTACAAAGTTTTGCAAAAGATGGGTCGTCATATAATGTCTAATCCTAATAGGTTACAATAAACACACGACATTCCAATTGGCCATAATGTTCTTCTGAACCCGCTTACTGGACTTGGGCCTATGAGGAAGGGTTGGGGATGGTCTTGCAGGTGTGTGATGAGGAGACCACCCCAGAATCGTTGATACAAAAATTGGAAGATGCGTAGATGAGGGTACAATTCATCTAGATTGAAACCATGGACAGATCTTGCATTTTTCTTTTTTCTATGGGGTTTATTTCTTTCCTCTGAAAAGAACCAGATTCCCTAAAGAACCAATCCAATCAATTCCCTATAACCTAGTGGTAATTGAAGTGATTTATCGGATGGCTCGATCTCATGCATTACAAATCGGGCTGTGATGGTATATAAATATATTCAAATACAGGTACCACACGGGGATATTTCCAACCACCACAGGGGTCGAACGCATTGATGAGCGAATCCCACAATCCAAATAGTCGAATTATGGGGAAATGCCCCCAGCATATAGGTTTTATTACATTGTTCATATTAAAATTTACAGGGCGGATTCCGAACGGAGAAAGAGGAGGAGGAACAAGAGGGGGGGGAAAAAAGGCGAGTGTAGCGTCACAAAAAAAAAGATATAACTAAGCAGTGGCCTCGTGCTGAATGAATTGCAAAGTGGGGTATGGGGCGTTTGGTGACAATAAGGGCTGGGGGGCAGCGAAAAGAGGGGGACGGGGGAAACTGGAAGTCGGGTAGAAAAGACTATGGGATAGTCGAACGGGTGGGGGGTGCGTGCGAGTGAAGACATGTCGCAAAAACCGCATAGTGTGGGGAACGGAGTAGAGCGAACGCGAAGAAGGGAAAGGATTAGGTACACGAATAAAGGGATTGAGCGAGGGACAGCTTCTCAGGGGGTCATGAAATGGTAACAAGACCCATGGATAGAAAAAACGGAGTGAGGAAAGAAAGGGAAAAAAAGGGGACAAAAAGGAAGAGGGGAAAAGGGTTATACGGCTAGTTAGTGCGGGATCGATCAAATAGGCTGATACAAGGTAGAGGGGGATATGACATGAGGGGAACCACACTTGAACTATAGGTTAATGAATATTTGCGGCCCAGTTTAACCCTACTTCATAGGAATAATTGGGGAATATCTCACACACTTAAAGGTAAATTTTACGAATTGAACTGTACTGGATGAGCAAAAAGTCCAAGGCTATGAGACACACTTGCCTAGAGCAATAGGCAGATCATTAAAGCTGTGGGTCTTTCTGTAAAGATTCATATAGAAATGTTTAAATAGACAAATCTAACTACTATAATATCTCCAACACTTGGGTAATCAATGCTGTTTATGTGACTTATTGGTGGTTAAACATGGTGATTGTTTGGGTAACATAATAACAGGTCTTCCATTGAACCCTAATGCATAAATGCATAAAATAAATAAGATAAATACCCATGTCTAATTTTCACTTGGAGTCAGGAAGGAATTTTTTCCCCCTTCATAAATCTGGTGTT
The DNA here is from genome assembly GCA_019447015.1 of Hymenochirus boettgeri. Taxonomy (NCBI): domain Eukaryota; kingdom Metazoa; phylum Chordata; class Amphibia; order Anura; family Pipidae; genus Hymenochirus; species Hymenochirus boettgeri. The sequence continues at coordinate 233,688 of JAACNH010000015.1, read as the reverse complement.
TTTTCCCCGCCTTCCTCTGGATCAACAGTTAGACAGGAAATGAGGATATTGCTGAGTGGGTTGAACTGGATGGATGTATGTCTTTATTCAACCTCAAATACTATACTAAATGAATATACCCATGTGTATAAAGCAAATGTCATTAAATAAATATGGTTAAAAGTCACCCAGTCACCCAGGTTTAAGAAACTGACAAAGATGTTGAACAACAGTTTACTATCAGTTTATTCAATAAAAGTTCTCTATCATTTAAAATGGTGCTAATTTTGCCCAACCAACAGAATTAGCTTTCAATGTTAAATAAATCTAATATGTTTGGGAAAAATTAGCACCATTTTAAACGATAAGAACTTTTATTGAATCTCCCTGTTTATTTCTTAGTTCATTTAACTAGGACATCACATCACCTGCTGTTTATTTGAAATTGCAAAAACTGCAAACAAAATATTCGGCCTTCCTCTGGATCAACAGTTAGACAGGAAATGAGGATATTGCTGATAAAGGGAGAAGTTTTCCAAAAGCAACAGGTCGAATATTTTGTTTGCAGTTTTTGCAATTTCAAATAAACAGCAGGTGATGTGATGTCCTCAAGTTAAATGAACTTAAGAAATAAACAGGGAGATTCAATAAAAGTTCTTATCGTTTAAAATGGTGCTAATTTTTCCCCAACCAATTAGATCTTATTTAACATTTGAAAGCTATATATGATTGGTTGGGGCAAAATTAGCACCATTTTAATGATAAGAACTTTTATGAATACCCGTTTATTTCTTAAGTTCATTAACTGAGGACATCACATCACCTTGCTGTTATTTGAAATTGCAAAACTGCAAACAAAATATCGACTGTTGCTTTTGGAAAACTCTCTCCCTTATCAGCAAATCTCCTCATTCCTGTCTAAACTGTTGATCCAGGAGGAAGGCGGGGAAAAAACACAGATTTATGAAGGGGGAAAAAATTCCTTCCTGACTCCAAGTGAAAATTAGACATTGGGTATTTGTACCAGCATTGACACGATATACAGTATGTACCAGCATTGACACGATATACAGTATGTACCTGCATTGACACGATATACAGTATGTACCAGCATTGACACGATATACAGTATGTACCAGCATTGACATGATATACAGTATGTACCTGCATTGACACGATATACAGTATGTAGCTGCATTGACACGATGTACAGTATGTACCTGCATTGACATGATGTACAGTATGTACCTGCATTGACATGATGTACAGTATGTACCAGCATTGACATGATATACAGTATGTACCTGCATTGACATGATATACAGTATGTACCCGCATTGACACGATATACAGTATGTAGCTGCATTGCCATGATATACAGTATGTACCTGCATTGACATAATATACAGTATGTACCCGCATTGACACGATATACAGTATGTAGCTGCATTGACACGATATACAGTATGTAGCTGCATTGACACGATATACAGTATGTAGCTGCATTGACACGATGTACAGTATGTACCTGCATTGACACGATGTACAGTATGTACCTGCATTGCCATGATATACAGTATGTACCTGCATTGACATGATATACAGTATGTACCTGCATTGACATGATATACAGTATGTAGCTGCATTGCCATGATGTACAGTATGTAGCTGCATTGCCATGATATACAGTATGTAGCTGCATTGCCATGATATGCAGTATGTACCAGCATTGCCATGATATACTGTATGTACCTGCATTGACATGATATACAGTATGTACCTGCATTGACAAGCATGACACGTATAGCAGTATGTGCACCACATTGACCGATTATACAGTATGTACCATCATTGACATATAGATAGTATGTACCAGCATTGACAACGATATACAGTATGTACCGCACTTGACACGATATCAGTGAATTGTACCAGCATTGACACGATATACGTATTACCGCTATGTCAGATATACAGTATGTACCTGCCTTGACACGTATACAGTATGTACCAGCATTGACACGATATACAGTATGTCCAGCTTTGACACGATGAACATGATCATATCAGTATGTACCAGTATTGACACGATATACAGGTATGTACCAGCATTGCATGATATACAGTATGTACCAGCATTGACCATGAATACAGTATGTACCAGAATTGACACGATATACAGTATGTCCAGCATGCATGAAGCATACAGTATTGTACCAAGCATGACACTGATATACAGTATGTACCAGCATTGACATATACAGTATGTACCAGCATTGACATTATATACAGTATGGACCAGCATTGACACTATATCAGTATGTACCAGCATTGACACGATATACATATGTACACATTGACATGATATACAGTATGTACAGCATTGAACCATACGATATACGTATGTACCGCATTGACATATATAAAGTATGTACCAGCATTGACAGATTACAGTATGTGCCAGCATTGCCCACGATATACAGTATGTGACCAGCATTGCCAGACATGATACAGTATGTACCACATGGACACGATATACGTATGTACCAGCATTGACACGATATACAGTATGTACCGCATTCACGATATACATTATGTACTGCATTGCACGATAAAAAAAAACATAAAACTATAACTACAGTATGTACCCAGCATTGACACGATATACAGTATGTACCAGCATTGACACGATATACAGTTATGTACAAAAACCCAGCAATTGTACACGATATACAGTATGACCGCATTGACATATACAGTATGTACCAGCATTGACACGATATACAGTAGTACCTGCATTGACACGATATACAGTTTTACCACAGTTGACACGATATACATATGTACCGCATTGACACGGATATACAGTTTCCAGCCATTGCGATATACAGTATGTACCAGCATTGACCGATATTACAGTATGTGCATCATAGTATGACACTATGACGATATACAGTATGTACCACATTGACACATATACAGTATGTACATTCCGCAACTTTACGTATCGATTACACGATATACAGTATGTACCGACATTGACACGATATACAGTATTACCACATTGACACGATATCTAATGTACCATGCATTGACACGATATACAGTATGTAACCACATTGACAGATATACAGTTGTCCTGCATTGACATATACTTATGTGACCAGCAATTGACAGAATATACAGTATGTACCGCATTGACACATATACAGTATGTTACCACGCCTTGAACGATATCCAGTATGTACCAGCATTGACACGATATACAGTATTACCACATTGACACGATATACAGTATGTACCACATTGACACTGATATAAGTATTACAGCATTGACACGATATACCGTATGTACCAGCATTGACCGATATACAGTATGTACCCGAGCATTGACACGATATACAGTATTACCAGCATGATCATGATATACAGTATGTACCAGCCTGCATTGACACGATATACAGTATGTACCATCATGTGAACGATATACAGTTGTACCAGCTTTGACCCGATTATACAGTTTGTACCATGCATTGACACGATATACATTGTAGTACCAGCATTGACATACGATATACACATTATGTATACCAGCATTGACACGTAGTACCAGTATGTACCCCAGCATTGACACGTATATCAGTTGTACCAGCATTGACACGATATACTGTGTAACCAGCATTGACAGATATACAGTTATGTACCACATTGACAAGATATACGTATGTACCGCATTACACGATATACAGTAGGTACCGCATTGACACGATATACAGATGTACCAGCATTGACACATAATACAGTATGTACCAGCATTGACACATATACGTAGTACCAGCATGCACATATACGTAGTACCAGCATTGACAGATATACATGATGTACAGCATTGACACGATATACAGTATGTACCAGCATTGACAGATATACATTATGTACCAGCATTGCAGATAACAGTAGTACCAGCATTGACACGATATCAGTATGTACCAAGCATGACACGATATAAGTTGTACCTGCATTGACAGATATACAGTATGTACCATGCATTGACACTATATACAGTATACAGCATTGCACGATATACATGTACCAGCATTGACCGATATACAGTATGTACCACCAGTGACGATATAAGTATGTACCAGCATTGACGATATACAGTATGTACAGCATTGACCACGATATACAGTATGTACAGCATTGACACGATATAGTATGTACCAGCATTGACACATATAACAGTATGTCCAGCATTGACACGATATACAGATACCTGCATTGACACGATATACAGTATGTACCACATTGACATGATATACAGTATGTACCAGTTATTGCCACGAGTATACAGTATGTACCAGCATTGACATATATACGTATGTACCGCATTGACATGATATACAGTATGTACCAGCATTGACATGATATACAGTATGTACCTCATTGACACGAATACAGTATTACCAGCTTGACACATATACAGTAGTACAGCATTGACACGATATACAGTATGTACCGCATTGACACGATATACATATGTTACAGCATTGACATAACAGTATGTACCAGCATTGACACGATATACAACAGTAATGTACCACTTGACTACCACGATATAATCTGTACCAGCATTGACACGATCTATAGTATGTACCGACCATTGACACACCGATATACAGTTGTACCGCTTGACACGATATACAGTATGTACCAGCATTGACACTAGATACAGTATTTACCTCATTGCACGATATCATCGTACCATCATTACAGATATACATATTGTAACCTGCATTGGACATACGATATACAGTATGTACCTGCATTGAACAACTGATATACAGTATGTACAGCATTGACACGATTACAGTTGTACCGCATTGACACTGATATACAGTTGTACCGCATTGACACGATATACATAGTGGTACCGCATTGACACGAGATACAGTGTGTACCAGCATTGACACGATTACATGTGTACCAGCATTGACACGATATACAGTGTCCAGCATTGACACGATATACAGTATGTCCCAGCATTGACATGTATACAGTTGTACCAGCATTGACACGATCACATGTGTAACCGCATTGACAACATATACAGTATGTACCAGCATTGACAATTACATAGTACCAGCAATTGACCGTATATCCTGTGTACCAGCATTGACACGATATACAGTTGTACCATTGACACGATTAACAGTATGTACCATCATTGACACGATATACAGTATGTACCATCATTGACAGTATACAGTATGTACCAGCATTGACCATGATATACAGTATGTACCTGCATTGACACTATATCTTGTGTACCGTCATTGACACGATATACATAATGTACCTGCATTGACACGTATACAGTATGTACCATCCATCATTGACACGATTACAATAGTACCAGCATTGACACGATAAAGTATGTACCGCCATGAGACACCATACAGTATGTACCAGCATTGACACGATATACAGTATGTACCGCATTGACACGATATACAGTATGTACCAGCATTGACACGATATACAGTATGTACCGCATTGACACGATATACAGTAGGTACCGCATGGACATCAGATATACAGTAATGTACCAGCATTGACACGATATACAGTATGTACCATGCATTGACACGATATACAGTATGTACCAGCATTGACACTATATACAGTATGTACCAGCATTGACACGATATACGTATGTACCGCATTGACAGATATACAGTATGTACCAGCATTGAACATATATCACAGTATGTACCACATTGACACGATCTACAGTATTTACCAGCATTGACAATATATACAGTATGTACCTGCATTACATGATAAGTATGTACCGCATGACACATTATACAGTATTACCGCATGACAGATATACAGTATGACCATGCATTGACATGATATACAGTATGTACCCAGCATTGACACGTATACAGTATGTACAGCATTGACAACTGATACAATATTACCAGCATTGACACGATAACAGTATGTACCGCTTGACACGATATACAGTATGTGACATACCACCATGCATTGACACGATATACAGTATGTACCAGCATTGACACGATATACAGTGTGTACCAGCATTGACTGATACTACAGTATGTCCAGCATTGACAGATATCACAGTATGTACCTGCATTGACGATATACAGTATGTAACCAGCATTGACACGATATACAGTGTGTACAGCATTGATACTATACAGTAGTGTACCCAGCATTGACACGATATACAGTAGTGTACCAGCATTGACAGATACAGTAGTGTACCAGCATTGACATGAATACAGTATGTACCGCATTGACACGATATACAGTATGTCCAGCATTGACACGATATACAGTACTGTATACCATTGCATGGACACGATAAACATATGTACCAGCATTGACACGTATACTACAGTAATTACCTCATTGACACGATATACATGTGTACCAGCATTGACACGATATACAGTATGTACCAGCATTGACCGATACACAGTATGTTACCAGGCATTGACACGATATACAGTATGTACCGAGCATTGACACGATATACAGTATGTACCAGCATTGACATGATATACAGTATGTACCAGCATTGACACGATATACAGTAGTTACACTCAGCTGACACGATATACAGTATGTACCAGCATTGACACGATTACAGTATGTACCGCATTGACATTACAGTTTACCAGCATGACACGATACACGTATGTAACAACATATTGACATGATATACAGTATGTCCAGCAGTATGTACCAGCATTGACACGATATACAGTAATGTACCAGCATTGACACTGATATACAGTATGTACCAGCATTGACACGATATACAGTATGTACCAGCATTGACCATGATCTACAGTATGTACAGACATTGACACGATATACAGTATGTACCGAGCTTGACATTATATCCAGTATTTACCTGCATTGACAGATATAAGTATGTACCTGCATTGACCACGATATACAGTATGTACCAGATGACACTATATACATATGTACCAGCATTGACACGTATATACAGTCATGTACCAGCATGACGATTACATAGACCACTTGACACGATATACGTATGTACCGCATTGACATATATACAGCTGTACCAGATTGACACGATTACATGTAGGTACCTGTTGACACGATATCGTATGTACCAGCATTGGACACATATACTTGTACCTTATTGACATGATATACAGTATGTACCACATTGACATGATATAACAGTGTTGTACCAGCATTGACATAGATAATCAGTGACCCGCATTGACACGATATACAGTATGTACCAGCATTGACACGATAACAGTATGAGCCATGCATTGACACGATACTTACAAGGTTAATGTACCAGCATTGACCGATATACAGTATGTACCACTGCATTGACCCAGATATTACATATGTCCAGCATTGACTATCATATACACATTGACAGACCAGCAGATTGACACGATATACCGTATCGTACCAGCATTGACATCGATATACCGTATGTACCAGCATTGACATATATACAGTATGTACCAGCATTGACACGTATATACAGTATGTACCATGACATTGACACATATATACAGTATGTACCACATTGACACATATACAGATAATACTGGTTTCCTATTCTCCTCCATTGAATTGTTC
>JAACNH010000015.1:184547-214175 GCA_019447015.1 Hymenochirus boettgeri | reverse complement strand
GTAGGTAAACTTGTATGTACCAGTCACTGTAGGCACACTTGTATGTAGCAGTCACTGTGGGCAAACTTGTATGAACCAGTCACTGGGCAAACATGAACATAGATGAAATACCCGGGATTCACTGCGCGAAGCTTGTATGAAAAAAATACCAAAACCAAAACGGAAGTGGTTCACGACATCTAGCATATAGAAAGCAAGTTCACCAGTGGTTAAACTTTGATTCTGTTCCAGCCACTGTGGGGGGGGGGGGGGGCAAACTTGAATACTGGTACACAATTCTAGAGAAATAAAAAGGCAAATGAATTTATTTACAGAGTCATACTTACTGTGGACAGTCTTATGTACGAAAGTAACCACAAAGACATACGCACAGTAGGGCAAACTGTTTATATGCTCCACTGTGTGGGGTGTGGCCCGGACGTGATCAACAAAAACATGGGCCTATAATCATAAAGTGTGGGAAAAAAATACACTGGTGAATTGAACCAGTCAAACTGTGAGGCAAAACAATAAAGAAATGTACCAGTCATGTAAGAGCAAACTTGGAAATAAAAGGTCGTCGTCACTGGTGTTCAAGAGCATTGTACTGTATACCAGGGGAGCCCCTGTGGGCAAACTTGGTATGTACCAGTCCACTGAGGGCAAATTTGTATTTCACACTTAATGTGGAAAACAAACTTGGTAAATGGGGGTACCATGGGTGCCTGTGGGCACCCTTGTATGTACATATAACACTCACTGTGTAAAAAATCAACCTTGGTTTATCTAACTCAGTTTCGCCCCAAAGAACAGACAGCTCAGCTGTGTATCAAACTTTTATATCCAGTCGACTGTGGGCAAACGTGGTGTTGTGTACCGATTCAAGCTCTCTGTGGGCAAGATTTATAGGTATGGGCGTCGCTCACACACTGGTAAACTTGTATGGTAGTCGTCACTGTAGGCCAAAACTTTATATGTAGCAGTCACACTTACTACTGTTGGAACAAAACTGTGTTGTAAACAGCGCCCTGGTGGCAAAAGCCAATTATGGTTACGCAGCCACTGTATAGGTACAAGTTTTTCTCACAGTGACTGTACATATAGATTTGCCCACAGTGAAACAGGTCATATAACCATGTTGTTGTGGCCAAACTTTTTTGGGTATCAGTACTGAAGGCAAGTGTTGTATGTACCTAGTCAACAATCACTTTTGGGCAAACTTTATGTTTCAAGTGCATACTCATTGTGGACGGTTACTGTGGGAAAACGGGTATGTACTTGGTCACTTGTAGGCAAACTGGTGTATATAGCAGTCCCTGTGGGCAACATGTATGTAAACCGGGATCAATGAGGCACATTTGTATGTGCAGTCACAATCACTGTGGCCAACTTATATGTACCAGATCACACTCATCTATGGACAGAAACCTGATGTAGCATCAATACTTACTGTGGACAAACTTGTATATGCAGCACTGGGGCTGAAACTTGTATGTACAGTCAACTGTCGGTAAACTTGTATGTACAGTCACTGTAGGCGACACTTGTATGTACCAGTCACTGTGGGCACACTTTTATGAACCTACAATGGGCAAACAAGTATGTAGACCATTCACTGAGGAAGACTTGTATGTACCAACCACTGTGGTTCAAAAACTATAAATATACCAGTCACTGTGGGAAAACTTTTATGTTCCACCAGCCACTGAATGGGCAAATTTGTGTGTACCATTACTGAGGGCACTTTTTATGTACTAGTCATACTTACTTGTGGGCAAAACTTGTTATGTACCAGACATACCCTCACTATGGCACTATTTTGCCACTGTGGGCCACCGTGTAAACATGCCTGTCATTGGTGTACACTGTGTATGAACCAGTCACGTGGGCCAAAAAATGTATGTACCCATCACTTTGAGCAACTTTGTATATCCATCACTGTGTGCAAAAACTTGTGAACTACCGTCACTGTTGGGCAAACTTGTATGTACCAGTCACTGAGGGCAAATTGTATATGTCACACAGAAACTGTGGTATGTACCAGTCAACTGTGGGCAAAGATGTTTAGTTAACTCATTCAAAGCTCGCTGTGGCAAATATATAGTATAAAAAAGGTGGCTCCGCTCACGAAGCACTGTAACTGTATGTAACTCATTCACTGTAGGGCAAACTTATATGTAGCAGTCACACGTACGTGTGTGACAACTTGTTTTTTGTAACAGTCCCTGTGGAAAAACCATTATGTACCAGCCACTGGTATATACAAGTTTGCTCACAGTGACTGTTTACATTAGTTTGCCCACAGTGCACAGTATATACATGGTTTGGTGGCCAAACTTGTTTGTATCAGTCACTGAGGGCAAATTTGTTGTCGCAGTCACATCACGTTGTGGGGCAAACTTATATGATTTAATCATACGCATTGTGGACGACCTGTAATTGCCAGTTACTGTGGGAAAACTTTGTAATGTAGCCTGTCACTGTCAGGCAAACTTGTATATCGCAGGGTCACTGTGGTACAAACAAGCGGGTGGTATGTGACCATTGTAATGAGGGGCAGTCATTTTTGTAGATGTGCTAAGGTCGACAATCACTGTGGGGAACCTTATATGTTCCGTCAACACTCACTATGATAAAACCGGTATATGTGGAGCATCCACTTGTAGCGTGATGGGGGACCAACTTGTTGGATATTACCGTCACGTAGTGGGCACACTTAAAAATGGTATGTACCGATAGTCACTGTAGTAAAACTTGTTATGTTCCCATTCACTGGTAGGCCACTTGTATGTAACCTAGTACAAACTGTGAGGCAAACTTGTATGAACCATCACATGCTGGAGACAAAAACATTAGTACGTTTCACTAGCAGAAGACTTGTATGTACCAACCACTGTGTTTCAAACTATAAATATACCGATTGCACTCTGTGGGAAAAACTTTTAGTGTTCCAGCCACTGGTGGGGCAATTGTTTGTACAGTTACCGCGGGCAATTTTTTTATGTAGCCAGTCATACGTACTGTGGGTAAATCGTTGTACTTGTACCAGCCATAACTCCACTATAAGGCAAACTTATATATGCCACTGTGGGCCCCCCTGATACATGCCCTGTCATTGTGGTTACCCTGTATGAATCATCACGTGGCAAAATGTATGAAATACCGGAGTGCACTGTTAGCACACTGGTAATACCCATCACTGTGTGCAAACTTAAATACGTACCGATGTCACTGTGGGGCAAACTTGTAATGTACCAGTCACTGCTGGGGCAATTTATATGTCACACAGAAACTTGTACGTGTACCAGTCACTGTGGGCAAACATGTTTTGTACCATTCAGCCTCGCTTTGGCAAATTTTATGAGTATGAGACGTCGCTCCAGAAAACACTGTAGCTTGTATGAATTAGTCAAGTCACTGTACAAAACTTATATGTAGATTCACATTACGTGTGTGGACAAACTTGTTTGTAACAGTCACTGTGGAAAAACCATGTATGTACTCATCCACTGGTAGATACCAAGTTTGCTCACAGTGAACTGGTACATAATAAAGTAATTAGCCCACAGTGAACAGTATTACATGGATTTGTTGCCGGAAAAACTTGAATTTGTATCAGTCACATAAAGGGCACATTTGTTATTTACCAGTCCAATCACTTTGGGCAAACTATATTGTTTCAGTCATACTCCATCCTGAATGTAACCAAAAAAGTCTGCAAAACCCACTGTAACTTGTATGTATCTTCACTGTGGCCAAACTTGTATGTACCAGAGTCCATTGGAGCAAACATGCATTACTATATTACCCTGTAGGGCAAACATGTATGACCAGTCACGTGAGCAGGACTTGCAATGTACCAGTCACTGTGGGCAACATGTTTTGTACCCAATCAAGCTCACGTGGGCAAATTTTATATTAAGAGTTATGGTGTGCACTTTTTAATGTCCATCTTACACACTGTAAACTTGTATGTATCAGATCACTATGAGCCAAAACTATGTATTCCCGGAAATCACTGGGGATGCAAAATTAGTAATGTAGCAGTCACACTTCACTGTGGACAAGCAGCAATTTGGTATGTACCGATCACTGTAGGTAATACTATGATAAGGTATCAGTCACTGTGGGCAAAACTTATATGTAGCCGTAACACTTACTGTGAAGAACACTTGTATGATAACCCGTAGACTGTGGACTTAACTATGGTTGAAACCAGTCACTGGGCAAAACATGTAATGTAGCATACACTGTGGCCAAACTTGTATGTACCAGTCACTGTGGTGAAACATATAATATACCGTCACTGTTGGAAAAAACCTTATGTACCCGAGCCACTGTTGGCAAAAACCTGTATGTACCAGTCCACTTGACAAACATGTACCAATCCACTGTGGGCAAACTTGTACGTAACCAGAAAAAAATCACTGAAGGGCACACATTTGTTATATACAGTCCATACTTACATGTGGGCAACTTGTATGTGACCCAACATACTCACTATCTGGCCAACAGGTTGACTCCTAGTAGCGCTGCCCGTCGCGGGCGCAGGGCTTCGTCGAGGGGCAAGAAAACTGAGCCTGCCTGTCACTGGTGGGAAAAATGTATAGTACCCAGTCACGGTAGGGCACATTTGATATTACACCCACACTTAATGTAGACAAACTATGTACATACAGTCCACCAAGGAGCAACATTTTAATGTACCAGGGGTTCACACTCATTGTTGGCAAACCAAAACCACTTTATATGCCTCAGATCCCCAAACTCCATTGTTGTCAACTTGTGTACTAACTAGTCATGTAGGGAAACTTTAATGGTACTATTCAAGCTCACTGTGGGAAAATTTATAGTATGATCACTGTGAATCAAACTTGAATGTACACAGTCTCACAAACACTGTAACTTGTATGTATCAATTTAATTGTGGGCAATTATGGTATCATAATACCAGTCACTTTGGGCAAACTTATATGACCAAACACGAGAAAACAATCAAGTTTGTAATACCCTTTTATTAATTGGGCTTAAACTAGACCACAAAATTGCAAGATTTCAAGAGTCCTAAGACCCCCATCTCCGTCAGGACTGGATGTTACAAAACCCGATCCTGTGAAGGCAAAATTGTTATTTACCAGTCAACTCACGATATGTACAAACTTCCAAACTGGGGTCGGGCTGGATTACCCACAAGGCACCTAGGCAGGTGCCTATGACCACTGGGGTTCTGATTCCAAGAAACCATTTGTGGAGGAATAATATTAAATAAACATAAAAAAAAAAGCGGCAAAGTGTTAAAAATGTTAAAACAGAGACCGAGGGCAACTGGCACAAGTGAGTGTTGTGCTGTAGGAAGTTGTGGTGGGGGCCGTCTGCAGCCTGGGCCCTGATTCTTGCGCCTGTTTGGTCGCGCGATCACCCTGGGTGCTGCATCACACATGTCTCCCTCACCTGAGACGCTCAACCTCAAAACGTTCATATACCAGTCAACTGTGGGTCAAACTTATATGTAACCGAGTCACCTCAACTGTGGGTAAACTAGTATAGTAGCAATCGCTGAGAGGCAACTTTGTATGACTGTACCGTTTTACCTCATTAAGGGGCAAACTTGAATAAACACTCACGTGGGTCAACCTTATGTAAAGCATCACTGTTGGCAAGCCTTGTGTTGCACAAAGTCCCTGTAGCACACCTGTATGTACCAAGATCCATAAACTTAGGTGCAGGCAAACACCTTGTGTTTGTAGCGCGAGTCCCCCACTCCACTTGGGGCAAAACCCTGTGATCGTCCCAATCACTACGAGGAAGTTTAAGGGTAATACCTGCAACCAAGGGAGTGCACAATTGAGCTGTGGGGCCAAAGCCTATATGTGTGGCACGTCATAAAAAAACACACTATGTGGACCAAACTATGTAATGCCAGTAAAAAAAAACACTGTGAAAAAAAGCAAGACTTGTACATGAAAAAGCATCACTGTAGGATGCAAAGCCTTTGGTTGGATTGGTACCGGATTCACTGTGGGTGGGCAAGAAATTTGAAAAAATGTATGTACCTCAATAAAAACATAATAAAAAGGGGAAAGGACTCACTACCCTGCACTGTGGGGCAAACCTTGTGTACTCAGTCACCCTATACTAAATGTGGACAAAACTCTTAAGAAAATACAAATAATTTCCGAGTCACTGTGGCCAAAACTGTGTATTTACCATGACTGTAAGCAAACGCTATATTTATTTACGAATCTGAAGGTTATTGTGGGGAACTCTATTGGGGCATAGTATATTACCAAACAACTTCCCCAAAAATTGTGGCCATTAGATTAATCAGTCCTTCCATTGTAACAGACCTGCTGCTGTCAGGCCCTGTTCAGCAGCCCTTGCCACTGGGCTTGGTAGGGAAAAAGCCCACCAGGTCCTTAGCTATAGTTAATGGTAGCACTACCAGGGCCGATTCAGCTTATGCCTTTGTTTTCCGTAGGGGCCGTGTCCAAACAATCTGCATCATTGGTCGGTCTGAGTGTATCCCACCAATTCACGGAGCCACTGTTTAAGTGGTCGAATTAAGTATCGACACTGCTGGGGTAAACTTGGATGCTGACCGAAAACAGGTGTCTGTGGGAACAGGATGGCTAGTCTGGTAAAACTGGAGGACTGGCTCTAACCGTTCCTGGTAAATGGATGGCGAGGTCTGGAAACCTTGTCGAGGACTGGCCTAACCGCCGGTCTGGTTGGAACGGTGAGGGACCCTTACCTAACAGTGTCTGCCCTAAGATTGGATCTGTGACCTAAAACAGTTGCTGCAGAACATGGAGGGCCAACATACAGTACAAGTTGGGTTCTTTAATTTTAAACTAGAAGGTTTTAGGGGTTCCAATACAAACAATACATTTATCTAGTTCCGCCGCAATCAGCTTTCATATACCCTATTTGTATTGACCATAGAATTTTTAAGTTGTGGTGAAATATCCTCAAGAACCCTGAGGTGATGTCGAGTCATTGTCCATTGTCCACAGGAATGGAACTTTATACAGTTTCATACCGTCGCCGGAACATTTTCGAAATCTAAAATAGAGCACGAGAGAGAGAGAGATATGGTGCCATCGTGAATTTGTGGGTTTTTGTCACAGTACGCACTTTGCTGAAGGCCATGCACCCACCTTGTTTTGGTCACTAATTTCACAAAGACTCACCTAGTTCCCCAATTGTTTAGATTGTTGACTGGCACAAATTGTGATATAGGGGGGGTGAGTAGAAATATGACAACACACAATAACAGTAACAGACTAATAAACTAGAGTCTAGACACTGGTGAATACAGTGGATGTACAACACGTTGCTCAATGATGCCTGCGGGGCTGACAAAACCATGGGTAATGACTGGAGCTTCACGTCAACACAGCAGGTGTAAATTAACCGAATAATGGCACCCACGACTGGTAAATGAACGTGGAAGTGCGGTCAACAAAAGGCTAAATAAACTGGAGTGGCTGTGGCAACACAGGTCATGATCTGGAGGGACGATGGTGGCTACATGGGGTAATGTAACCAGAGGAAGACAAACAGTGTAAATGGAGCTGGAGGCCGTTGCAAAACACAATAATAAAAAACTGGATGGGCATGACACACACGTGTAAAAAAACTTGAGGCTGGTGGCAGCTACAGGGTAGACTGACTGGAGGGCATGGTGAAAAACAACACAGGGGTAAATTGAATCTGCGAGGGTGCTGTTTGCCACACAGGGTACAATTGAAGCTGGAGGGCTGGTGGGCATACACTGGGTGAATGGAACCAGCAGGAATGGGCAACACATGGTAAGTTACCGTGGAGGCCTTGCAACACAATGGTTAATAAACTGTGAGGGCTGGCACGACGGTACAAAACCTTGAGGCGGGCTGGTGGCACACATGGTAATGAATGAACTGACTAGGGCTGCGTGCAGCACAGGGTAACAATGACCTAGGAGGTGCTGGATATATACACAAGACGATAGTGATAATTGAAGTCCAAGTCGTTGCGTGGCCACAGCAGGGGTAATGAACTGAAGAATCGTGACAGACACAGGTGAATGACAACTGGTGGAGGGATCTTCCTGCAAGGCAAATTTAATAAACTGGAGGATGGCTAAGGAGCACATTGGTACACTCAAACTGATGTGGTTGATAACCGCAAAGCAAACATTGTAATAACTGAACGAGTACTAACCCTGGTACAAAAAACACATGGTAAATAAACTGCTGAAGACTTCTTCAACACATGGTAATAAACTGGAGGGTCTGGCACACAGGATAATAACCATGGAGGGCTGATAACAGAACACAGGTATAATGCACTGGAGATCTATTACCACAACACCGGTAATGAAACTGTAGAGCCTGATAAAAACACATGTTGTAAAGACAACTGCGGGGCTGATAAAAGAACAAGGGTAAAGAACTGGAGGGCTTCATAACAGAACACAGATAAAATGAATAAGAAAAGACATTTGGAAAAAAAAAAAAAAGAAAAACCAAAGGGGCTGTATATACAGACACACTTAACACCCAGTGGGTAATGAATTGGTGGCGATACTTACATCAAAACACACTAAGGATACAGGCAACGGATCGTCTTGATAACATAACACGGATAATACACTGGAGTCTGATACAGAAAACACAGTACTATGGAACTGAGAGAAGCTGATAACAGCAACCACCAGGTGAATAAACTCGTGGGGCTGATAACGAGAATCAATCCGGGTAAACTTTAAACTTGGGGGCTGTTAACAGACACTACCCTTGTGTGAGGGTAATTAACTATGAGTTCTGATAACAGAACACGAAGGCTACATGAAACTGGAGGGCTGACTACCGAGGAACAACAGGGTAATGAACTGAGGGCTTGATAACGAACACAGGGTAATGACCTGTGATAGGCCTGATAACAGAACACAGGGTACATGAACTGGAGGGGCTATAACAGAACCCAGGTATATGAACTGGAGGGCTGATAACAGAACAATCATTCTAAGAACTGGAGGGGCTGGATAACCAAGAACACCGGTCTTAATTGCCACCTGAGGGTTTGCAACCCACAGAACACAGGGTAACTGAACCTAGGAAGGGCTGAATGAACAGAACACATGTATGAACTGGATAGGCTGATAACAGTACACACCAGGTATGAACTCGGAAGGGCTGATATGAACAGAACACATGGTAATGAACCTGGACGGCTGATATACACAGAACACAGGTAAATGATACTGTGAGGGCTTATAACAGAACACCATGGTAATGGTAACTGGAGGGCTTTTTTTTTTTGCGATAACAGAACACCAGGTAAGGAACTGTGGATGTGCTTGTATACAGAAAACAGGTAAAGGTTAACTGGAGGCTGATAACAGAACACCAGGTATGAACTTGTAGGTGCTCATCTACATAACACCAGAGTATTAACTGGAGCGGCTGATAACAGAATCCCGGGCTAATGAACGGAGGGCTGATAACATAGACACAGGGTAAGATATTGGGGGGGGGTTATTAGCAAAACACAGGGTAATAAACTGCTACTCCCCCCAACCCCCCCGGCTCAGCCCCCCTCTGAAGCCTACCCCCCGCCGCACATCCCCACCTTTGTAGCATCGGAAGATTTAAACTTAAACTAACCTCCCATCATAGTATTACTTTTTGTCAGTGTCACACAGTGACCACCCCCCACCACCGCCCGACCACCCCAAAAAGCTCAAATAAATAACATATCATAAGCTTTCTTGAGTGAATGCAGAGTGCATAGCCAGGAAATTCTCTTAGTTTTCACTATTTCTTAACTTTTACATAGGTGATCATCAGGGGTTTGCACAGAGTCACACTGTAAAAGTTAATTTAAACTTAGACAAGAAGCCCATGAGCAGATCATATTCCTGGGCTGTTTCATCCTTCCCCCCAGCCACATACCGTGGCGTCTCTGTGAGTGTAGCGACTTAGCACAGTAAATCTGTAGACTGCATACACTCCAGCATTCCCTCTCTCCTCCCTTCTGCTCCACAGATCTTCTATGCGGTGTGCGAGTCTTCAATCACCTAAAAGTGTATTCGGTTGAGTTGGTGGATCCCATGGGCTGCTCTGATCCAGAGTGGAAAGCAGCAGCCAATCATATTATATTGGTGACAATAACATAATTAATACCCCACTCATGTATTATAATGGACTAATTATCCGCCTACTGTAATTATAAGGATTATTTAGAAGTCACTGAGAAGTTCTGTGTACATATAAAGGCAACACGGACACAGACTGGAGTTATACAGGGAACTCTGGGTCCACTCATGTATTATAAGGATAATGTATCCCCTGCTTAATTATCCGGATATTAGAAGTCGTACTGAGGATTCCGTGTCCATAATAAGGTACAAGGAGACAGACTGAGTATACAGGGAACTCTTGGTACCAACTCATCGTAATGTCACTAACATGGATAATTTATCCTTCTACTGTTAAATTATTAATGAATATTAGAAGTCACTGAGGAGTTCTTTCTGTGTCTATATAAAGTACAAGGGCAACAGAGTTATACAGGGGAACTCTGGGTACACAACCTCATAGTATTAATATGGTAATGTATCCCCCTAACTGTATTATAAGTATATTAGAAGTCAACTGAGTAGTTCTTTGTCCATAAAAGCTACAGGACACAGACTGAAGTTAACAGGGAATCTGGGGTAACCACTCATGTATTATAAGGGATAATTTAGCCGAAGAAACCTACTGTACAATTATAAGGATATTAGAAGTCACTGAGGAGTTCTGTGTCTATTAAAGTACAGTGAACAGACTTGAGTTTTAAACAGGAACCTGGGACCGGACTCATGTAGGTATAAGGGGTTAATGTAAAACCCTACTGAATTAAAGGATCTTAGAAGTCACTGAGGAGTTCTGTGTCCATCTAAAGGTACATCAGGACACAGACTGATTTTATACAGGGACCTCTGGGGTCCCACTCATGTATTATAAGGGTAATGTATCCCATACTCGTAAATTATAAGATCTTATAAGTCCGGAGGAGTTCTGCTGTGTCCATATAAAGTACAAGGACACAGACTGAGTTATACAGGGACTCTGGGTACCACTCATGTATGCTATAAAGGATATGTATCCCTACATTAAAGTAATAAAGATATGTAGCATCCTGAGGGAGTCTGTGTCTTATATAAAGGTACAAGGACACAGACTGAGTTATTTGTTTTGATGCTGCTTCACAGATCCTTTCTAGACCCAATCCTCTTCCCCCTTTCCATCTTGCGATCCTTGCCAATTTCACCCGTTTCGGCTTGATCTGCAGATCAGAGGGTCCTTCTCCTCTTGCCTATAGGATAACAGACAAAATAATTACGGTACTCCACTGCTAAACCGCTGCCTCCCTGGTACGTCATCTGGCATGGCACAGGACTTCAGTCAATATTTAAGATAACACCATCCTTTATTTTCTCACCATGTTAAAAATCGGACTCACACCGTCCGTGGCGACATTCATTCCAAGTTGATTGATGGTCTGACGAGTTTCGGGATTCAAATCAACCCTTAACTCATGCATAATATAATACCCCACTTCAGGTGTGTCTATATGGGATAATCCACCCTCCTACTGTAGATTATAGAGATATGTAGGCGTTAGAAGTCTTCACTGAGGAGTTCCTGTGTCTATAAGTAAAGGTACAAGCACAGGACTGGTCTTATACCGGTAACTCTTGGCTGTACGCACCATGTATATTATAATGGATAATGTATCCCCCTACCTGTAAAATTAAATAAGGATATTTCCTAAGGTCACTAAGATGGTCTGATGGTCTTATCTAAACGGTACAAGGACACAAGGGTGCTTGACGTTATACGTGCCAACGCTGGGTACCAAGTCTTCATTGTATATAAGGGATACATTAGTCCCGCTACTGACTGTAAACACTTCATAGGATTTATATATGAGTCCACTGGGAGTTCCTGGTGTCGTATATCTTAAAGGCTATCAAGGACACAGACTGAGTTATACAGGGAACTCTGGGTACCACTCATGTATTTATATGGGATATGCACTCCTACTGAAATTATAAGGATCTTAGAATCACTGAAGGATTCTGTGTCTATATAAAGTACAGAGGAGACAGACTGAGTTATACAGGGAACTCTTGGTGGTCCCACTCATGTATTTAGATGGGGGATAATGCACACCTCTCTACTGTAAATTATACAAAGGATGTTAGAAGGTCAACTGAAGGATTTCTGGTGTCGCATTTTTGGTACACGGGAACAGACTGAGTTTATAAGAGATTGGAAACAAAGAGTACCACTCATTTTGGTTGGGTTATGAATGTCTGGAACAACCCAAGCGGATCAACAAATCCCCTACGTGGTGTAGCTTTAAAGACCCTGTAAATGATTACACAATTTTCACATCAGAACAGAACTACAGATCTGTAAAGACCCAGACATTGTCACGTGCTTCCCAGTCTTCTTTTGGCCAGATTGTGCTGAAATTTTTGTTTTGCTGATATTTATCCGCCCCCCCACACACAAGCCTAGACTGACTGAGGTAGAAGATGGGCGAACCAAAAAAGTCGGTCCATTTTCAACTATTGGAACTCTTCAGTAAAAAAGTTCGAAGTTCAAATTCGGACCCACTAAATTCAGGTGGGGGAGGATAGTTCGAAATGTCATGTCTGGGTTATTGACAGCTAAACTCACATTGTACCTTACTTGAAATGCGTGGTGTACAACCCGGAAAAGTAGAGGTCTGGGGAACGTGTCACTAATACAACACACCACAACTTATTACGACAAAAACACTTTCGTTAAAAAAACCGAGTAGGGCACTTATCGGTTTTGTGCATCGCTTACATTCAAGGGTTATGGCCAATTCGCGGGGTTACCGAATAATTTAGAAACCATAATTTGTGAGGGTTTTAAGTGGAAAACGAACGATACTATTGACAGTTTTTAGCGAATATTATATTCAAGGGTTATCTGAAAGGCTGGTAAATTCGCATAATTTCTCGAAACAGCGACGACAAACATTTGATACTTATCGAAGGTCCGTAAAGTTTCAAAAGGATCCGAGTCAGTGCAGACTGTAAATATCAACTCCAACCGAGTTCAACACGGTTTAGTCGCATCTCTACTACTGGGTTATCTGCTTTGAGACAGAAAAAGGTCTTTAAATGCTAACTTGACCAATTTGTACCAAACAGATTGAATAAACAATGTCCTGTATAGGGTGCTTAAGGGTGTACTTCTTAAACCCCCTTCAGTTCCTAGGAGGGCGAGCTGTAAAATCAGATATTGTAAATATTTTAATGGACTAGTGATAATCACAGAATTCAAACTGTCAAAACAGTATAAAACCCACATGTGCATGACCAACTGCTATACACCCCTAGTGTCCAGCGCTCAGTATAACCCACCCTGTGACATTGACCAACTGCTAGTAACACCCTAGTGTCGTGCTCAGTCTAACCCACAACTGTGGACATGAACCGAACTGCTAGTACCTAGTAACACCCTATTGTCATGCTTGCAGTCTAACCCACACTGTTAACCCTTGACCAACTGCTTAGTAACACCCTAGTGTCATGTTCATCTATCTAACCCACACTGTGACATGACCAACTCTAGTACCACCCTAGTGTTCGCGCTCAGTCCTGAAAACCCACACTGTGACATTGACCAACTGCTAGTAACCCCTAGTGTCAGTGCTCGTATAACCCACACTGTGACACTTGACCAACTGCTAGTAGCACCCTAGTGTCAGTGCTCAGTATAATCCCCACTGTGACATGGACCAACTGCTATTAAAACCCTAGTGTCGCGCCTCAGATTCTAACCCACAACTTGTGACATTGACCACTGCTAGTTACACCCTAGTTGGGTCAGCGCTCAGTCTAACCCACACTGTGTCATTGACCAACTGCTAGTAACAACACCCTAGTTCACGCTCAGTCTAACCCACACTGTGACATTGACGCAACTGCTACAACAACCCCTAGTTTCAGTGCTCAGTCTAACCCACACTGTGGCAATTGAAAATGCTAGTACAACACCCTAGTGTCAGCGCTCAGTCTAAGACAACCCCACTGTGTCATTGACCAACTGCTATTAACACCCCTAGGGTCTTGCTCAGTCTAACCCCCACACTGTGTCATTGACAAAACTGCTAGTAACACCCTAGTTTCAGCGCTCAGTCTAAACCCACACTGTGGTCATTGACAACTGCTAGTAACACCCTAGTGTCAGCGCTCAGTCGAACCCACATGGGTCATTGGACCAACTGCTAGTAACAACCCTAGTTCAGCGCTCAGTATAACCCACACCTGTGTCATTGACACACGGCTAGTAACACCTGCTAGTGTCAGCGTTCATTAACCCACCCACTGTGTCATTGACAACACTGCTAAGTACACCCTAGTGTCACGTTCAGTATAACCCCACTGTGTCATGACAAACTGCTAGTACCAAACGACCCTAGTGTCAGCGCTCAGTCTAACCGGGGGCACACGTGTCATTGGCCCAACTGCTATAACACCCTAGTGTCAGCGCTCAGTATAACCCACACTGTGACATTGACAACTGCTAGTAACACCCTAGTGTCCAGTGCTCATATAAACCCACACGTGCCTTGACCAACTGCCAGTAACAACACCCTAGTGTCCAGTGCTCAGTAAACCCACCTGTGTCCATTGACTAACTGCGAGGAACACCCTAGGTCATGCTCACTACAACCCTACACTGTGACATTGACCTGGACCAACTGCTATTAACAACACCACTAGTGTCATGCTCAGTTCCTAACCCACACTGTGCCATTGAACCAACTGCTATACAATAACACCCTAGTGTCATTGCTTCAGTCTAACCCACCCTGTTACAGTGACCAACTGCGAGTACCCCTAGTTGTTCAGTGGTCTCAGTAGAACCCAGCACTGTGACCTTGACCAACTGCTAGTAACCCTAGTGGTCACGCTCAGTTAACCACCCCCAACTGTGACATTGACGCAACTGTAGTAAAAAAGATCACCCTAGTTGTCCCAGCCGCTCAGTATAACCCACCTGTGACTGACCCAACTGCTAGTAACACCCTCAGTGTCCAGCGATCAGTCTGAACCCACACTGTTGACGGTTGACCACTGCTAGCTAACAACCCTGTGTCACGCTAGTCTACCCACACTGTGACACTGACCAACTGCTGCTAGTAACACCCTTTTAAAAAAGTGACATGTGCTCAGTATAAACCCACACGTGACATGACCAACTGCTAGCTAACAACACCCTAAGTTTCAGCGTCATTCTAACCCACACTGTGAATTGACCAACTGCTAGTAATACCCCTAGTGGTCAGTGCTTCATTCTAACCACACTGTGACATTGACCAACTGCTATTAACAAACACCCTATGGTCAGTGCTCAGTAATAACCCACCCTGTGACATTGACCACTGCTAGTAACCCCCTAGTGTCAGTGCTCAGTCTAACCCACACTGTACATTGAACCAACTGCTAGTAACACTCTAGTGTCAGTGCTCATATAACCCAAGTGGACTGCACTCCAAAACTAGACGTGTTTATTCAAGCCAAACATTCAAAACAACAAAATGCTACGTTTCGAGGGATAACACCCCCTTCATCAAGTTGACCTGATGAAGGGGTGTAAATCCCTCGACGTCCGCATTTTTGTTGTTTTGATTTTGGCTTTGCAATAAACCGTTCTTTTTGGAGTGCAGTCCACCTTGCATTTATATTACTGATTTTTTCCCCTGTGGAGTAAAGGGATTTGGACTTTTTGCACCCACCTGGGGATTATGGTGCATATGGGGACCACTCATAATTACTCAGTATAACCCACACTGTTGACATTGACCACGGCTAGTA
Source organism: Hymenochirus boettgeri (assembly GCA_019447015.1). NCBI lineage: Eukaryota > Metazoa > Chordata > Amphibia > Anura > Pipidae > Hymenochirus > Hymenochirus boettgeri. The sequence goes on along the minus strand of JAACNH010000015.1, from coordinate 198,304 downwards.
GCAACCCTAGTGTCGTGCTCAGTATAACCCCACACTGTGACATTGACCAACCGGCTAGTACCACCCTAAGTGTCGTGCTCAGTCTAATCGAACCCACACTGTGACATTGACACACTGCTAGTAACACCCTAGTTCAGTGCTGTGCTTCGTCTAACCCACCTGGTGACCGTTGACCACTGCTAGTTAACCAAACCCTAGTGTCAGCGCTCAGTCACCTACTAACCCACACTGTGTCATTGAACCAACATGCTAGTAACACCCTAGATGGTCAGCGCTCAGATAACCCAACACTGTGACATGACCAACTGCTAGTACATAACAACCCTAGTGTCCAAGCGCTTCAGTCTAAGGACCCACACTGTGTCATTTGACCAATGCAGTAACACCCTAAGTGTCAGCGCTCATTGCTAACCCACAACGGTGGACAATAGACACACAACTGCTAGTAACAACTACCCTAGTGTCAAGCGCTCAGTCTAACTAACCCACCAATGGTGGTCCATTACCAACTGCTGATACACCTAGTGTCAGCGCTCAGTATAACCCACATGTTACAGTTGCCACTGCCTAGTAACACCCTAGTGGTCAGTGGCTCAGTCTTCCTAACCCACACTGGTGACTTGACCACTGGCTAGTAAACACCCTAGTGTCAGTGCTTCATATAACCCCCAACTGTGACTTGACCAACTGCTATAACACCCTAGTTTCACGCTCAGTATAAATAACCCACACTGTTACAATTGACCAACTGCTGTAACAACCCTAGTGTCAGCGCTCAGGATAAACCCCACTACTGTGACATTGCCAACTGCTAGTAACACCTAGTGTCAGCGCTCAGTCTAACCGACACTGTGTCATTGACCAAACCTGCTAGTACCACCCTAGTTCAGCGCTCATCTACCCACACTGTGACATTGACCAACTGCTAGTAACACCCTATGTCAGTGCTTCAGTCTAACCCACCCTGTGGGTCATTGACAAACTTGCTAGTAACACCCTATGTCACGCTTCAGTCTAACCCCATCACTGTGTCATTGACCAACTCTAGATAACACCCGCTAGGTGTCATAGTGGCTCAGTCAACCCACACTGTGTCATTACAACTGCTATAACACCCTAGTGTCATCGCTCATTCTAACCTCACACTGTGTCTTGAACAACGCTATTAACTAACCCCTAGTGTCAAGCCTCAGTCCTAACCTAACCCACACTGTGTCATTGACCAACTGCTGTAACCCCCTAGTGTCACGCTAAGTATAACCCACACTGTTGACATTGACCACTGCTAGTAACACCCTAGTCATTGCTCAGGATAACCCACAACTGTTTGACATTGAGCCCACCTGCCAGTAAACACCCTAGGTGTCAGTGCTCAGTATAACCCACACTGTGGTCATTGACTACTGCTAGTAACACCCAGTGCAGTGCTCAGACTACCCACACTGTGACATTGACCAACTGCTAGTAACACACCTAGGGTCAGTGCTCAGGTCTAACCCACACTGTGACATTGACCAACTGCTATGAACACCCTAGATGTCAGTGCTCAGTCTAACCCCAACTGTGACATTGACCAACTGCTAGTAACACCCTAGTGTCAGTGCCAGTATACCCCACTGTGACATTGACCAACTGCTAAGTAACACCCTAGTGTCAGCGCTCAGTACACCCACACTGTGACATTGACCAACTGCTAGTACAACCCTCGTGTCAGCGCTCGTTAACCCCACACTGTGGACATTGACACTGCTAGTACAACAACTAGTGTAGCCGCTCAGTCACCCACACTGTGACATTGACCAACTGCTAGTCACACCTAGTGTCATCGCTCAGTCTTAACCCACACTGGTGACACTGACCAACTGCTAGTAACAAACACCCTATGACCAGGCTCAGTATACCCCACACCGTGACATTGACACAACGGCTATAACATAACACCCTAGTGCAGCGCTCAGCCTAACTAACCAACTGTGACATTGAACCAACTCTAGTAACACCTAGTGTCAGTTGCTCAGCTAACCCACACTGTGACATTGACACACCTGCTAGTAACACGACACCCTAGTGTCCAGTGCTCAGTCTAACCACCTGTGACATTGACCAACTGGGGCTGTACTGGAGCCTGGTTATTGTGGGTGCTAGGTTGGCTCGATGTTAAATACCCCACTGTGACAATTGACCAACTGCTAGTAACACCCTAGTGTCGTGCCAGTGCTACCCACACTGTGAACATTGACCAACTGCTTGAACACCCTAGTGTCAGTCTCCGTATACCCACAATGTGACATTGACCAACTGCTAGTAACACCCCAGTGGTCAGTGCTCTTATAACCCACACTGTGCATTGACCACCTGCTAGTAACACCCTAGTGTCCAGCGCTCAGTATAACCCACACTGTGACATTTACCAACTGCTAGTAACACTCTAGTGGCAGCGCTCATCTAACCCACACTGTGTACCTTGACCATCTGCTAGTTAGACACCCTAGTGTCCAGCGCTCATTCCCTAACCCCACTGTGTCCATTGACCAACTGCTAGTACACCACTAGTGTCCATCAGCGCTCAGTAGAAAAACCCACCTGTGACCTTGACCAACTGCTTAGTAACACCCTAGTGTCCAGTGCTCATTATAACCCACAATGTGACATTGACCAACTGCTAGTAACCCCTAGTGTCAGTGCTCAGTATAACCACACTGTGACATTGACCAACTGCTAGCAACACCCTAGTGCTCAGCGGCTCAGTATAACCCCACTGTGACATTGACCAACTGCAGTAACACTCATAGTGTCGCGCTCATTCTGAAAACCCCCACTGTGACATTGACCACTGCTGAGGTACATCACCCTAGTGTCAGCGCTCAGTCCTACCCCACTTTGTCATTGACAACATGCTAGTAACACCCTAGTGTCAGCGCTCATTATAACCCAACTGTGACCATTGACCACTGCTGTACCCAACAACCTATGTCACGGGTCTCAGTCTCACCCACACTGTGACCTGGACCCAACTGCTAGTAACTAGAACACCCTAGTGGTCAAGTGCTCAGTCTTAAAACCCACCCACTGTGACATTGACCACGGCTAGTAACACCACACCCTAGTGTCACGCTACATATAACCACAAACTGTGACAAAACATAGACCAACTGCTAGTACACACCCTAGGTGTAGCGCCTCAGTATAACCCACACAGCTGGACATCGAAGCTCAACTGCTAGATACACCCTAACCCTAGTGTCAACGCTCAGTATAACCCACACTGACAATGACCAACTGCTAGTAACCACCACCTAGTGTCAGTGCTCATCTCAACCCACACTGTGACAATTGACCACTGCTAGTAAAAACCTAGTGTCATTGCTCAGTCTAACCCACACTGTGACATTGACAACTTGCTAGTAACACCCTAGTGTCAGCGCGCAGTATAACCCACCACTGTGACATTGACCAGCTGCTATTAACACCACTAGTGTCAGCGCTCAGTATAACCCACACTGTGACATGACCAACTGCTAGTAACACCTAGTGTCAGCGTCTCAGATAACCCACACTGTGACACTGACCAAAGCTTCTAGTAACACCACTAGTGGCCCCTGCTCGTATCCCCAACTGTTCCCATTGACCCAACTGCTAGTAACGAGCCTAGTGTCAATGTTCGTCCTAACCCACAACGTGACTTGATCAGCTGCTGAGTAACAACCCTAGTGGTCAGCGTTCATATAACCCTCCTGTGTCCTTAAACAACTGCTAAGTAACACCACTGTGTCAGTGCCTCAGTCCCTCACCCACCCCACACTGTGAACACTGACCAACTGCTAGACGAACACCCTAGTGTCAGCGTTCAGTATAAACCCACATGGGAATTGACCAACTGCTAGTAACACCCTAGTTCGTGCGCAGTCTAACCCACACTCTGACATTGACCAACTTCTAGTAACACCCTAGTGTCATGCTCAGTCGAACCCACAACTGTGACATGACCAACTGCTAGTAAACAACACCCTATGTCCAGTGCTCAGTCTAACCCAACCCATCACTGGTGACATTGCCAACTGCTAGTACAACACCTAGTGTCAGTGCTCATATAACCCACACTGTTGCACCATTGACAACTGCTAGTAACACCTAGTGTCAGCCTCGTATAACCCACACTGTGACATTTAACCACCTGCTCTAACACCCTAAGTGTCAGCGCTCAGTAAACCCACACTGTGACATTGACCAACGTGCTAAGTAACAAACCCAGTGTCAGCATATCAGTCTCCCTACCCACACTGTGACATTGACCAACTGCTAAGTAACACCCTATGTCAGCGCTCAGTTCAACCCCCCTGTGACCCTGACCAAACTGCTAGTAACACCCTAGTGGACAGTGCTCAGTATAACCCACACACCGTTACATTGACAACTGCTAGTAACAACACCTAGTTCATCGCTCAGCAACCCCACTGTGACATTTGGACCAACTGCTAGTAACACCCTATTGTTGTGCTCAGTCTACCCACACTGTTTACATGACCAACGCATTAACACCCCTAGTTGGTCAGTGCTCATCTAAACCCACACTGGTGACAATTTGCCAACTGCTAGTTACACTCTAGTGTCAGTGGCTCATTATACCCCACGTGGAATTGAACCAACTGCTAGTAACGACCCTAGTGTCAGTGCTCATTCTAACCCACACCTGTGACATTGACCAACTGCTAGTAACAAGACACCCTAGTGTCAGTGCTCGTATAAAACCCACACTGTTGACATGACCAACTGGCTAGTAAGTAACACCTATGTCAGTGCTCTGTATAACCCCCACTGTGACATTGACCAACTGCTAGGAACACCCTAGTGCAGCGCTACATATAACCCACACTGTGACATTGACCAACTGCTAGTAACACTCTAATTGTCCACCTCAGGCTAACGAACCCACACTGTGACATTGACCAACTGCTAGTAAACACCCTATGTCAGCGGCTATTCTAAAACCACACTGTGTCATTGACCACCTTGCTAGTAACAACCCTAGTTCATCGCTCATATAAACCCACACTGTGACCATTGACCAACTGCTAGTAACACCCTAGTGTCAGTGCTCAGTAAAAACCCACACTGTGACATTGACCACTGCTAGTAACACCAACCCTAGTGTCAGTGCTCATATAACCCACCCTGTGACATTGCCACTGCTGTAACACCCTATGTCAGCGCTCAGTTAACCGCACTGTGACATTTGACCAACTGCTAGTACACTCGCTAGTGTCACCTCAGTCTAAACCCACACTGGTGGACATTGACCAACTGCCGTAAACACCCTAAGTGTCCAGCGCCTTCAGGCTATACCCACACTTGTGTCATTGACCAACTGCTAGTAACAACCCTAAGTGTCAGCCGCTCTAAAACCCCCACTGTGGACATTGACCACCTGCTAGTAACAACCCTAGTGTCAGTGCTCATCCTAACCCACACTGTGACATTTACCAACTGCTAGTACACCCTATTGTCAGTGCTCATTCTAACCCAACCACAACTGTGCAATTGACCAACTGCTAGTAACACCCTAGTGTCAGAGCGCTCAGTATAACCCACACTGTGGACATGACCACTGCTAGTAACCCCTAGTGTCAGCGCTCAGTATAACCCACACTGGACATCCGCCAACTGCTAGTAAACCCCTCGGGTCCACGCTCAGTATAACCCAACACTTTGACCTTGACCAACTGCTCGTAAACAACCCCTAGTGGTCAGTGCTCAGTCTAACCCACACTGTGACGTTGACCAACTGCTAGTAACACCCTAGTTTTCAGGCTCAGTCTAACCCCCTGTGACATTGACCAACTGCTAGTAACACCCTAGTGGTCAGCGCTCATGTATAAACCACCACTGTGAACATGGACCAGCTGCTATTAACAACAACACCCGAGTGTCATCGCTCAGTAATAACCCACACTGTGACATTGACCAACTTCTAGTAACCCCTAAGTGTCACGCTCAGTTAAACCCACAACTGTGACAACTGACCAACTGCTAGTAACACCCTAGTGTCATTGCTCAGTATAACCCACACTGTGTCATTGGACCAACTGCTAGTAACACCCTATGTCAGTGTTCGTCTAACCCACAACTCGTTGGACCTGTATCCGCTGCTAGTAACGACCCTAGTGTCAGCGTTCAGTATAACCCACACTGTGTCATTAACCCACTGCTAGTAACAACCCTAGTGTCAGTGCTCAGGTCTCACCCACACTGTGTACACTGAACAACTGCTAAGTCACACCCTAGTGTCCACGTTTCAGTATAACCCACACTGTGACATTGCCCAACTGCTAGTAACACGCCTAGTGTCAGCTGCTCAGCTCTAACACCCCACTGTGAACTGACCAACTAGCTAGTAACACCCCTAGTGTCAGCGTTAGTATACACCCACACTGTTGTCATTGACCAACTGCTAGTAACTCCTACCCAGTGTAAGCGTGTCAGTAATAACCCACACTGCTTACATTGACCCAACTGCCTATGTAACACCCTAGTGTCATGCTCACGTCTAACCCCACACTGTGACATTGACCAACTGCTAGTAACTCCTAGTGTCATTGCCTCATTCTAAACCACCACTGTGACTTGACCAACTGTAGTAGCATCCCTAGTGTCAGTGCTCAGTCATACCCCACACTGTGAACATTGTACCAAACTGCTAGTACACCCTAGTGTCAGTGCTCAGTCCTAACCCCACACTGCTGACATGGATCCAAACTGCTATAACACCTCCTAAGTGTCAGTGCCCTCATTATAACCCACTACGGGTGACCTTGACCACTGCTAGTCACCCATAGTGTCAGTGCTCATAATACACCCAACTGTACATTAGACCCAACTGCTAGTAACCCCACACACCCTGAGTGTCAATTCTCAGCCATCTAACCCACACTGTAACATTGCCACCTGCTATAACCCCTAGTGGGTATGTTTACATATGTTAAGATCTTTTTATTTGGATATTTAGTGTTTTCCTATAGGGTTAATTTGCTTTTCCTTTCAAAGAAGCACAAATTCCCTAATGCACAATAATAAGTCTATAACATAATGACAAATCCGTTTCGATGTAATTAAGGCTTGCCGAATTTGCTCTGATACACTACCAGTCTAGGCTTACGGTATTAGTACCCAGGAGGTGAATAGAAGACCTAATGCCATGTACATATACACGGTGATATACAGATCTAAGCTGGTTCTACAATCTGGTGTACACAATAATTTTTCTTTGAATGCAGTAAATGGGATTGAAATGACAGTAGATTTCTTTTTCAGTTTCAACAACATACAGAAGTTTAACATACAGAGACTACACGCAGATTATTTAAAGTCAAAAATAATTAGACTTGTTACATTTAATTTATTTTGTATAAAATTGTTCTTTGTTTGGTGTAGCACTAGGAACTGTAATAGTTCATGCGTGGATGAGACGTCAATTTACAAGGTGTCTTTATTGTTGTAGTGTGAGACCCTGCACATGCAGGAAGGGAATTTACTGCAACACCTATTATTCCACAATCAACAGCTGCCATGGGGTCCCCCCAATCTTGTAGCAAAAATAAGATGAGGTGCTTTCAGTTCATCAGACACTTGATAAAGGACCCTCACACGACATCCCTAACATTTTGTGTAAATAAGAAGATAGTAATCTTGCTGTCTCAATTGAGTTGCGGTGCAAGCCTTGTCCTGGTACACCTCACAGGACAATCACTTGGCTGTTATTCTATTGCTACAAGCAAGTTGGTCAAAATTTAGGAAGTAATTAAAAAAAGAAAACAGGAGAGTGGCCCCGGTAAGGAACCGAGAACATAATTGGACCTGGTTCGTACACAGTTTAAATACACATAACGGTGCGCTAATGAAGGCAAGAAGGGAGTTTGGAGTCAGTAATACGCCACATTTATAACTTTCTACTCCAATAGAGTCGATTTCACAGGTTTCGAAAGCTCGTAGCAAGAAGTCCAGCCTGGGGAATTTGTGGTGTCCAACACTGTGTCTTAAACCAAACAGGGAGCATCCTCAAAAAGAAAACCGAGCCTTGCTATAGGTTTTGTTTGGTTTACCTTGTGTGACAGTCAGAGTTGCGATTTGAATGCGTTGATAAACAATGTCCTTCAGGTCTGTGACCAAACTATCCATTAATTTCCCTTCTTTTGTGACTCCATAGGCAATAATATCCTTCCTTCTGTGACCCAATAGCAATAAATGTCGCTTCATTCTGTGACCAATAGCAAAATGTCCTTCACGTCGGTGACCAATAGCAATAATGTCCTTCATTCTGTGGACCCAATAGCAATAATGTCCTTCATTCTGTGACCAATAGCATAATGCTCCTTAGTTCTGTGACCAATACAAGAATAATCCTCCTCGCTGTGACCAATAGCAGATAATTTCCTTCATTCTGTGACCAATAGTCAATCAATGTCCTTCATATCGGGTGACCAATACTAATGTCGCTTCATATCTGTGAACTAATCAGCCAAAATGTCCTTAAATTCTGTGACCATCAGCAAATAATGCCTTCATCCTCTGTGACGAATACCAATAATGTCCTTCATTCGTACCAATAGCAATAATGGTCCTTCATTCGTGTGGACCAATAGCAATACTATCCTTCATTTCTGATACCAATAGCAAAAATGGTCCTTCATTCTGTGACCAATAGCAAATAATGTCCTCATTCTGGTACCAATAGCATAATCGTCTGCATCTGTGACCAATAGCAATATTCCGTCATGCTGTGACCAATAGCAATAATTCCTTCATTCTGTGACCAATAGCCTAATGTCTCTTCATTCGTGCCCTATCTAGGCAAATAAGTCCTTCATTTCTGTGACCAATAGCCATAATGTCTATCATTGGTGTGACACATAACAATAATGTCACTATCATTCTTGACAATAGCAATATGTCCTTCTTCTGTGCACTCACAATGCAATACATGTCCTTCAGTCTTTGACCAGAATTAGCAATTAATGTCCTTCATAATTCTGTGACCTATAGCAATAATGTCCTTCAGTCTGTGACCAAATAGCATAATGTCCCCTTCAGTTGTGTGACCACATAGCAATAATGTCCTTCATTCATGTGACCCGATAGCAGATTTCCTTCATTCTTTGACCAATCGCACTAATTATCCTTCACATTCTGTTACCACACTAGCAATAATGTCCTTTCATCCTCTGTGCCCAATGCCAAGTCATAATGTCCTTCATTCTGTGTACCACAATCAACGAATAATGGTCCCCTTCAGTTTGGTGACGCATCAATAGCAATAATCGTCCTTCATTTGTGACCAATAACAATAATGTCCTTCATTCTGGATCATACAATACAACACCTCCTTCATCTCATGATGACACGCAATAGCAATATGCCTTCATTCTGTGTACCAATAGCAATAATGTCCTCTTTCTGTCGACCGAATAAGCAATATGGTTTCTCCTTCATTTCTGTGTCCATACAATAAATGTCCTCATTTCTGTGACCAATAGCAAATAATGTCCTTCATCTTCTGTGACAATCCAATAATGTCCTTTCATTTTGTGACTGCAATACTCAATAATGTCCTTCATTGTTGTGTCCATAACAATAATGTCCGTTCACTTCTGTGTAATCAATAGAGCAATACACATCCTCATGTCTGTGACCATAGCAATAATTTCCTCATTTCTGTACCATAGCAAATAATGTGCCTTCATTCTGTGATCAGTAGCAATAGTGTTGTTTTCATGTCTGTGAACCATACAACAATGTCCTTATTTTGGGGGGTGACCAATTATCAAATAAGAGTCCCTTTATTCTGTGAACCAATAGCAATAATGTCCTTCATTCTTTCGTCAATAGCAATAATGTTCCTCATTCGGTGCACCTATAGCAATAATGTCCTTCCAGGTCTGTTACCCAATACAGCAATAACGTCCTTCATTCCTGGATCAATAGCAATAATGTCCCTTGCATTCGTGACCAATAGCAGATAATGTGCCTTCATTTTTGGGACCGAATAACATTAATGTCCTTTCATTTGTGTGACCCATATTCAATAATGTCCTTCATTCTGTGTGACCAATAGTCATAATGTCCTTCACATGGTCTGTGACCATAACAATATGTCCTTCATTTGTGACCAATAGCAATAATGTCTTCATCTGTGACCAATAGCATAATGTCCTTCATTCTGTGATCAATGCAATAACGATCCTTCATTCTGTGACCAATGCAATAATGGTCCTTCAATTCTGTGACCACTTGCAATAATCTCCCTTCATTCTGTGCCGATAGCCAATAAGGTCCTTCATTCGTGAACCAAATAGCAATAACGTCTTCATTCTTTATCAATAGCTAACGTCCTTCATTTCTGGGGACGCAATAGCAATAATGTCCTTCATTCTGTGACAATTGGCAATAATGTCCTTCATTCTGGTGACCAATTGCAATAATGTCCTTCATTCTGTGACCATCAGCCATCAATGTCCTTCATTTCTTGTACCAATAGCATAATGTCCCTTCTTCTGTACCATAGCAATAAAAGTCCCAATTCATCTGTTACCAATTGGCAATCAGTCCCTTCATTTTCTGTGACCAATAGCAGTAATGTCCTTTCCATTCTGTTGATCAATAGCAATAATTCCTTCATTCTGTGATCATTAGATAATGCTCCTTCATTCTGGACCAATAGCAGTAATGTCCTTCATATCTGTACCTCAATAGCACTAATGTCCTTCATTCTGTGATCACTAGCACTAATGTCCTCATTTCTGTGACCACATAGCAATAAGGTCCTTTATTTCTGTGAGCCAAGCGCATAACGACCGTCCTTCATTCTGTGATCAATAGCAATAATGTCCTTCATTCTGTGACCAATAGCATAATGTCCTTCCATTCTGATGATCATAGCAATACACTATCCTTCATTCTGTGGATCAATACATAATGAATCTTCTTTCTGTGACCAATAGCATAATGTCCGTCATTTTCTGTGATCAATAGCAATACGTCCTTCATTTCTGTGACCAATCGAGGCAATAATGTTCCTTCATTTTCCTGTGACCGAATTGCAATAATGGTGTCCTTCATCTCTGTGACCAATTGCGATAATTGTCCTTCATTCATGTGATCAATAGCATAATGTCCTTCATTCTGTGACCTATAGCAATATGTCCTTCATTCTGTGACCATTCCATAATGTCCTTCATTTCTGTGAGCAATAGCAATAATGGTCCTTCATTTCTGTACCAATGAACAATGTCCCTTATTTTGTGCCACATATCAATCACTGTCCTTCTGCTGTGGCCAATAGCAAGAATTCCTTCATTCTGTGACACCAATAGCAATAATTTCCTTCATTCTGTGACCTATAGCAATAATTCCTTCATGCTGTGACCCGTATAGCAATCCTGTCCCTTCATTCTGTGACCTGATCAATAATGTTCCTTCATTTGTTCGTACCTATAGCATAAGTCCTTCTTTATGTGACCAATAGCAATAATGGTTTTCCCTTCATTCTGTGGATCCAAATAGCATAATGTGTTTTACGTCCTTCGTTTGTTCGATCGCTCATCCGTGAGATCGGGTGGGTGTTCTGTGCCCTATAGCAATATAAGGTCCTTCATTCTGTGACCATATCAGGTCCTCTGTTCATCTTCCTTTATTTCCCCCCACCATTTCTACTACAATTACTTAATTTGGCTTGAAAAACAGCAAATTACTGTTCTTTCTATTTCTTCTTCTTTCTTCTTTCTTTCCGTTTTATTCTTCTCCGCTTTTTTGGACCGTATCTCCTCACACCAAGTTTTTGAGCTAGAGACATAAATTCGGTACAGATGTGCGGGGCAATGGAGAAGTGTGCTAATCTTCTAGCTAGGGATCCGGGGAAGCGTTGCTGTTTTATCGGTTAATTTCAGACATTTTTTTCCCATTAGAAATATAAGGGTAACAATCTCAAAGGGGGGATATTTCCAAACAGTTTTTTTCATTTTATAATACAAATGGTGATACCCCCAACTACCACACAGACCCAGGTACACGCCACGCTACTGACCTACCTTTCCATTCCCATGAAGCCATAGTTTTCAAGGGTAACTAAAGTAAAAAAGACAACTAATTTAGATTTATCCTCAATAAGAAGATAGTTTTACGGTGTACACACAAAAAAAGACATCCCCCTAAACCAACCCCAGGTACAACAACACCTACTTGATCTAACTTTCCATTACTGGGGCAGCCATACTTAAAAAAGGGAACTAAAGTCAAAAGCTAATTTTGGATCAATCCTCAAGAAATGTGTTTTTTAAAAGGCCCCAAGGCGTGATACAGGTATACCAACACTACTGACCTACACCAGAACCAGCCTCCATTAACTTTACTGTTGCAGCCATCTCTTAAATGGTACTAAAGTCAAAAAACGAAGTTTGACCAATCATCAAAAAAGTTTTTTTTTAAAACTCCCACCCGACACAGTTACACACACATAACTGATCACTTATCCATTACTGATGGCATCCATACTTAGGGTACCCTAAAGTAAAAAAAACTACATTTTGATTCTATCCTCAATAAAAGATAGTTTTAAACGGTTGTAAACACAAAAAGACATACCCCCCTCACCAGACCCAGAGTCCACATACACCTCTGCTCTACTTAGTCGCATTACTTGGAGCCATATTAAAGGGTAACTAAGTCAAAAAAGGAAATTTTGAATCAATAATCAAAAAACTTGTTTTTTAACCCACAACGTTATACCGGTATACCAGACTACTGACTAAGACAGCTCTGACCTACCCCTCCATTAGCGGAGTTGCAAAGCATATTAAAGGTAACTAAGTAAAAAAACTAATTTTGACATCCAAAATCGTTTTTTTTTTTAAAACTCTCAACCCGACAGCGGGTACCAAAACAATACGGGCATCTACTGATCAACTTAACCATCACTATGGGCCAGCCATAACGTAAAGGGTAACTAAAGAAAAAAAACTCATTTTGACCATCAGACCGAATACCCCGACCATCAAAATTAGTATTTTAATATCCCCCACCTGATATGAAATACCACACACAACACCAACTGACCTCCTTTAATGCATGTGACATATTAAAAGGTCTAAAACAACAATGTCCCTCATCATTGACCTTATTGAGTTTTTAAAATCTGCAGCACAAACACCATATGTTCAAACATATAAATATAGCAGTCACTGTGGGAAACTTTTATGTTCCAGCCACTGTGGGCAAACTTGTTGGTACAGCCACTGTGGGCAAACTTGTTGGTACCAGTTACTGAGGGCAAATTTTTATTTACCAGTCATACTTACTGTGGACAAACTTGTACGTACCAGACATACTCACTATAGGCAAACTTGTATATGCCACTGTGGGCCCACCTGTACATGCCTGTCATTGTGGGTACACTTGAATGAACCAGTCACTGTGGGCAAACATGAATGTACCAGTCACTGTGAGCAAACTTGAATATATCAGTCACTGTGTCAAACTTGTACGTACCAGCCACTGTGGGCAAACTTGTATGTACCAGTCACTGAGGGCAAATTTGTATGTCACACTTAATGTGGAGAAACTTGTATGTACCAGTCACTGTGGGCACACTTGTATGTACCTATCACACTCACTGTGGTCAACCTTGTTTATACCAGTCACACTCACTGTTATCAAACTTGTATATACCAGTCACTGTGGGCAAACATGTTTGTACCATTCAAGCTCGCTGT
>JAACNH010000015.1:142687-180996 GCA_019447015.1 Hymenochirus boettgeri | reverse complement strand
ACTTTTATGTTCCAGCCACTGTGGGCAAATTTGTTTGTACCAGTTACCGAGGGCAATTTTTTATGTACCAGTCATACTTACTGTGGGTAATCTTGTATGTACCAGACATACTCACTATAGGCAAACTTATATATGCCACTGTGGGCCCACCTGTACATGCCTGTCATTGTGGGTACACTTGTATGAATCAGTCACTGTGGGCAAAAATGTATGTACCAGTCACTGTGAGCAAACTTGTATATACCAGTCACTGTGTGCAAACTTATACGTACCAGTCACTGTGGGCAAACTTGTATGTACCAGTCACTGTGGGCAAATTTATATGTCACACAGAAACTTGTATGTACCAGTCACTGTGGGCAAACATGTTTGTACCATTCAAGCTCGCTGTGGGCAAATTATAGGTATGCGTCGCTCCACCACACTGTAACTGTATGTATCAGTCACTGTAGGCAAAACTTATATGTAGCAGTCACACTTATGTGGACAAACTTGTTTGTAACAGTCACTGTGGAAAAACCATATGTACCAGCCACTGGTATATACAAGTTTGCTCACAGTGACTGGTACATATAAGTTTGCCCACAGTGAACAGTATATACATGTTTGTGGCCAAACTGTTTGTATCAGTCACTGAAGGGCAAATTGGAGGTACCAGTCACAATCACTTTGGGCAAACTTATATGTTTCAGTCATACTCATTGAATGTACCAGTCTCACACACTGTAACTTGTATGTATCATTCACTGTGGCCAAACTTGTATGTACCAGTCCATGTGGACAAACATGCATGTACCAGTCACTGTAGGCAAACATGTATGTACCAGTCACTGTGAGCAAACTTGCATGTACCAGTCACTGTGGGCAAACATGTTTGTACCAATCAAGCTCACTGTGGGCAAATTTATATGTAAGAGTTAATGTGGGCACTTTAATGTACCAGTCTTACACACTGTAACTTGTATGTATCAGTCACTGTGGCCAAACTTGTATATACCGGTCACTGGGGGCAAATTTGTATGTAGCAGTCACACTTACTGTGGGCAAATTTGTATGTACCAGTCACTGTAGGTAAACTTGTATGTATCAGTCACTGTGGGCAAAACTTATATGTAGCAGTCACACTTACTGTGAGAAAACTTGTATGTACCAGTGACTGTGGCTTAACTTGTATGAACCAGTCACTGGGCAAACATGTATGTAGCATACACTGTGGCCAAACTTGTATGTACCAGTCACTGTGGTGAAACATATATATACCAGTCACTGTGGGAAAACCTTTATGTACCAGCCACTGTGGGCAAACCTGTATGTACCAGTCACTGTGACCAAACATGTACCAGCCACTGTGGGCAAACTTGTACGTACCAATCACTGAGGGCACATTTTTATATACCAGTCATACTTACTGTGGGCAACTTGTATGTACCAGACATACTCACTATGGGCAAACTCTTATATATGCCAGTCACCATGGGCAAACTTGTACATGCCTGTCACTGTGGGAAAACATGTATGTACCAGTCACTGTGGGCAAATTTGTATGTCACACTTAATGTAGACAAACTTGTATATACCAGTCACCAAGGGCAAATTTTTATGTACCAGTCACACTCATTGTTGGCAACCTTGTTTGCATCAGTCACACTCATTGTTGTCAAACTTGTGTATACTAGTCAATGTAGGTAAACTTGTTTGTACTATTCAAGCTCACTGTGGGAAAATTTATAGGTATGAATCACTGTGGGCAAACTTGAATGTACCAGTCTCACACACTGTAACTTGTATGTATCAGTTATTGTGGGCAATTATGTATATACCAGTCACTGTGGGCAAACTTATATGTACCAGAAAAAAGAGTTGTAATACCTTTTATTGGCTAACTAGACCACAAAATTGCAAGATTTCAAGAGTCCTAAGCCCCCTTCATCAGGCTGGATGTTACAAAACCAGTCACTGTGGGCAAACTTGTATGTACCAGTCATACTCACTATATGTACCATTCACTGTGGGTCAGGGCTGGATTACCCACAAGGCAACCTAGGCAGGTGCCTATGGCCCACTGGGGGGCTGATTCCAAGAAACATTTGTGAGAATAATTTAAATAATAAAAAAGCAAATGTTAAAAATGTTAAAACAGAGACCACGCACGTGGCACAAAAGTTGTGCTGTAATTGTGTGTCTCACCTGGCTCCTGATTCTGCGCCTGTTTGCCATCACCTGGGTGCCATCACATGTCTGCCCTCACCTGAGCACGCTCAACTCAAACGTTCATATACCAGTCACTGTGGGCAAACTTATATGTACCAGTCACACTCACTGTGGGTAAACTAGTATATAGCAATCGCTGAGGGCAACTTTGTATGTACTGTACCAATTACACTCATTAGGGGCAAACTTGAATAAACCACTCACTGTGGGCAAACCTTTATGTATCAGTCACTGTTGGCAGCCTTGTTTGCACCAGTCACTGTAGGCAAACATGTATGTACCAGTCATACTTAGTGAGGGCAAACTTGTGTGTACCAGTCCCACTCACTGTGGCAAAACTTGTATGTACCAATCACTAAGGGCAAGTTTGTAAGTACCAGTCACAATAACTGTGGGCAAACCTATATGTTGCAGTCATACACACTGTGGACAAACTTGTAAATGCCAGTCACTGTGAGCAAACTTGTATGAAACAGTCACTGTAGACAAACTTGTATGTACCAGTCACTGTGGGCAAATTTGTATGTACCACTCACACTCACTGTGGGCAAACCTATGTGTAGCAGTCACACTTACTGTGGACAAACATGTATATTCCAGTCACTGTGGGCAAACTTGTATGTA
The DNA here is from genome assembly GCA_019447015.1 of Hymenochirus boettgeri. NCBI lineage: Eukaryota > Metazoa > Chordata > Amphibia > Anura > Pipidae > Hymenochirus > Hymenochirus boettgeri. Next base: position 178,161 of record JAACNH010000015.1, on the reverse strand, counting down.
CCAGTGACTGTAAGCAAACCTATATGTACAAGTCTTTATTTGGGGAACTCTATTTGGCATATATATTACCACACTCAATGTGGCATATTATTATCAGTCCTCCAGTTAACAGACACTCTTCCGTCAGCCCTCCAGTTCACCAGCCACTGCTTGGTAAGCCCACCAGGTCTTAGCTATATTAAATGGCAGCACTACCAGGCATTCACTTATGCCTTTTGTTTTCCGTGGCCGTGTCCAAACAATCTGCATCATTGTTTCTGATGTAGCCCACCAATTCACAAGCCACTGTTAAGTTGACACTGGCTGGTAAACTGGAGGGCTGACCGAACAGTGTCTGGTGAACAGGAGGGCTGAGTCTGGTAAACTGGAGGACTGGCCTAACCGTGCCTGGTAAATTGGAGGGCTGAGTCTGGTAAACTTGAGGACTGGCCTAACCGCCTCTGGTGAACTGGAGGGCTTACCTAACAGTGTCTGCTAAATTGGAGATTTGACTTAACAGTGCTTGCAGAACTGGAGGGCAGACATAACAGTGGGTTTTTAACTAGAAGGTTTTAGGGTTCAGCACATACATTTATCTAGTTCCACAATCAGCTTTCTATACAATATTTTATTGACCAATAGAAATTTTTAGTTGTGGTTGAAATATCTCAAAACTGAGGGATGTAGTCCATTGTCCACAGGAATGGAAATTTAACAGTCATACCTCCCAACATTTTGAAATCTAAAATAGAGACAGAGAGGAAGATATGGTGCGCATGTGATTTTTTTTTTGTCACAACCACTTTGCTAAGGCCACACCCACCTTGTTTGGGTTCACTAATTTCAAAGACTCACACTATTCCCATTTTAGATTGTTGACTGCAAAATTGTATATAATGTGAATAAGACTAATTAAGTAACAGACTAATAAACTGGAGGACACTGGTGAATACATTGGATGACAACACTTGCTAATGATCTGGAGGGCTGACAACAATTGGTAATGATCTGGAGGGCTTCAGTCAACACAGGGTAATGAACCGGAAGAATGGCAACACAGGGTAATGAACTGGAGTGCTGTCAACACAAGGTAATAAACTGGAGGGCTGGCAACACAGGGTAATGATCTGGAGGGCTGGTGGCTACATGGGGTAATGAACCAGAGGAATGGCAACACAGGGTAATGAACTGGAGGCCTTGCAACACAATGTAATAAACTGGAGGGCTGGCAACACGGTAAAAAACTTGAGGGCTGGTGGCAACACAGGGTAATGAACTGAGGGCTGGTGGCAGCACAGGGTAATGAACTGGAGGGCTGGTGGCAACATAGGGTAATGAACTAGAAGTCTGCTGGCAACACAGGGTAATGAACTGAAGATCTGACAACACAGGGTAATGAACTGGAGGACTTCCTGCAACACATGGTAATAAACTGGAGGACTGGTAACACAGGGTAATAAACTGGAGGGTTGATAACAGAGCACATGGTAATAAACTGAAAGACTCCCTGGAACACATGGTAATAAACTGAAAGACTTTCTGCAACACATGGTAATAAACTGGAGGGCTGGCAACACAGGATAATAAACTGGAGGGCTGATAACAGAACACAGGATAATGAACTGGAGAGCTGATCACAAAACACAGGGTAATGAACTGGAGAGCTGATAACAAAACACAGGGAAAAGAACTGGAGGGCTGATAACAGAACACAGGGTAAAGAACTGGAGGGCTGATAACAGAACACAGGATAATGAACTGGAGGGCTGATAACAGAACAGAACACAGTGTTAATGACTGGGGGGCTGATAACAAAACACAAGGTAAAGAACTGGAGGGCTGATAACAGAACACAGGATAATGAACTGGAGGGCTGATAACAAAACACAGGGTAATGAACTGGAGAGCTGATAACAAAACACAGGGTAATAAACTGGGGGGCTGATAACAGAACACAGGGTAATGAACTGGGGGGCTGTTAACAGAACACAGGGTAATGAACTGGAGGGCTGATAACAGAACACAGAGGCATGAGTTGATGTCTGACGCGTTTCGGGATTCAACCCTTACTCATAATAATATAATACCACTCATGTATTATATGGGATAATGCACCTCCTACTGTAAATTATAAGGATATTAGAAGTCACTGAGGAGTTCTGTGTCTATATAATCCTTCATTCTGTGACCAATAGCAATAATGTCCTTCATTCTGTGACCAATAGCAATAATGTCCTTCATTCTGTGACCAATAGCAATAATGTCCTTCATTCTGTGACCTATAGCAATAATGTCCTTCATTCTGTGACCAATAGCAAGGTCTCTGTTCATCTTCCTTTATTCATTTCTACTACATTATTAATTTGGCTTGAAAAAGCCAAATTACTGTTCTTTCTATTTCTTCTTCTTTTTCTTCCGTTTTATTCTTCCGCTTTTTTGGACCGTATCTCCTCCCACAGTTTTTGAGCTAGAGACATGAAATTCGGTACAGATGTGCGGGGCATATAGGAGAAGTGTGCTATCTTCTAGCTAAGGAATCCGTGGAAGCGTTGCGGTGTTATCGGTGAATTTCCAGACATTTTTTTCCCATAGAATATAATGGTAACAATCCTCAAATGTGGATATTTCAAAACAGTTTTTTTCATGGTAATAAATACAAATGGTGATACCCCCAACCAACCACACAGACCCAGGTACACCCACCTACTGACCTACCTTTCCATTCCCATGGAAGCCATATTTAAAGGGTAACTAAAGTAAAAAAAAACTAATTTAGATTTATCCTCAATAAAAGATAGTTTTACGGTTATAAACACAAAAAAGACATACCCCCTCAACCAGACCCAGGTACACACACCTACTGATCTAGTTATCCATTACTGTGGCAGCCATACTTAAAGGGTAACTAAAGTAAAAAAAAACTAATTTAGATTTATTCTCAATAAAAGATAGTTTTACGGTTGTAAACACAAAAAAGACATACCCCCTAAACCAAACCCAGGTACACACACCTACTGATCTACTTATCCATTACTGTGGCAGCCATACTTAAAGGGTAACTAAAGTCAAAAAAGCTAATTTTGATCAATAATCAAAAAATGTTGTTTTTTTAACCCCTAACGTGATACAGGTATACACAGCTACTGACCTACCCCTCCATTACTGTTGCAGCCATACTTAAAGGGTAACTAAAGTCAAAAAAACTAATTTTGACCAATCATCAAAAAAGTTTTTTTTTTAACTCTCAACCCGACACAGGTACACACACCTACTGATCTACTTATCCATTACTGTGGCAGCCATACTTAAAGGGTAACTAAAGTAAAAAAAAACTAATTTAGATTTATCCTCAATAAAAGATAGTTTTACGGTTGTAAACACAAAAAAGACATACCCCCTCAACCAGACCCAGGTACACACACCTACTGATCTACTTATCCATTACTGTGGAAGCCATACTTAAAGGGTAACTAAAGTCAAAAAAGGAAATTTTGATCAATAATCAAAAAACTTTGTTTTTTTAACCCCCAACGTGATACAGGTATACACAGCTACTGACCTACCCCTCCATTACTGTTGCAGCCATACTTAAAGGGTAACTAAAGTAAAAAAAACTCATTTTGACCAATCATCAAAAAAGTTAGTATTTTATCCCCCAACCTGATATGAATACACACACACACACCAACTGACCTACCTTTAATGCATGTGACATATTTAAAGGGTAAGTAAAAAACAACAATGTCCTCATCATTGACATTATTGAGTTTTAAAATCTGCAGCACAAACACACATATTCCCTTCCAAAATGCGGTCTTTCAAGCGAAATTCAAAGTTTATACTTAAACTTTCCCTTTCTAGTTACAGCTGCTGCTTCTTTTTTTTGGAACCACGACTTAAAGAACAGAAAGATGGAGAACTCTACTACACATTTCCACCCTTCAGTGATGACGTTGGGCTTTGGCGAGATGACATCCATAAAATATCTATATTGCGCATTAGTTATTGTTTGGTACCTTATGATTATTTTATGTAACAATGCTGTTATTGCTATAGTCATTTTACACAAGATGTTTCAGCCAATGTACATTTTCATTTCTACATTGTGTTTTAATTCACTGTTTGGTAGTTTTGCCTTTTACCCAAGTCTCTTTATAAACTTACTTCAAGATGTCCAAACCATCTCCTATGTTGGTTGCATTGTACAGGACTTTGTTATAAATGCTTATGTAGGATGTGAGATAACCATTCTCACAGTGATGGGGTTTGATCGGTACGTGAGTATCTGTAACCCTCTGAGATATAACACCATCATGTCCCCAACTACAGTCTACAAACTCATTGCTACAGTATGGATGTATCCATTAATTTTGATAACTATACACATTATACTGACCATCAGACTTCCATTGTGTGACTCGGTCATCCTAAAGATCTACTGTGATAACTGGTCAGTTGTGAGACTCTCCTGTGTTGATACGACTGTGAACAATATATATGGGATTTTTATTATTGTTGCAACACTGGTGACAATGCCACTGTTGGTTTTCATCTCCTATGTTGAAATTCTAAGAGTCTGTGCAAGATCTTCAAAGGACTTCAGATCTAAAGCCTTGCAGACCTGTGCTCCTCACCTCATCTCCATTACAAACTTTCTCGTTGACGTGCTCTTTGAGGCGACACTCTACAGATTTACACCTACAAACCTCCCTTACACCCTCAGGGTTTTTATGTCAGTGAATGTTCTTGTGGTACCTCCAATTCTTAATCCTCTGATTTACGGGTTTAAAACACACAAGATTAGAAGAAAAATGTTCAAGCTTTTCTTTCAAAATATTATTCCACTCAAATGCTTGTCAACTGTCAGTAGATAAGAAACATGACTTCCCAGCTCCTGCAATAAAAACAGTTATCACTGCCAGAAGTGCAGGCATCTTGTAGTTTTGGGGGTGATAAAACTTTACATCTTTCGGATACAATTAAGGGATGAATGACTGGACCCTCTATTTACAGCTTGTTTCTAAGAAATAAAAATTGTTACTGCCTAAAGTAAATCCAAGTGTGTACATGGTACTGCTAAAATCCTTTGGAATTGAACTTCCCATAGTAAGAACGTTCCAACCTGTCTTTATCATACACAGGATATCTATTGATCATTTTCTGTCAATGTACAATATGGCCTGCTTAACACCCCGTAGTTTATAATATTATACTGTATGCAATTGCATGGATAGTATAAAATAATTGCATTGTCATTTTGCAAAAGGTGTGTAGGTTCTAAAAAATACATCATTTTGGAGGGCACTTAATCATTAGAGGGGTGTTTTGTTTAAAATTTGGGAAGATTTCTAACTAATTATTTATTAATTCTGCATTTATAATTGAAAGAATTGTACCATTACGTAGCTGTAACCCATGTTTAGGTTGTAAAAATATTTAGTTTGTGGGGGGTATTTCTGAGGGGTGTTTATTTTAAACTGAAATATTTCCAAACTAGAAATCTGTTTTTGTTTTTTTTCTAGAAACAAATAAATGAGGTAGAGACTGGACCAACATAGCAAGTTGCAGTGGTTCTTTAATAGCAGAAGATACACGACTAAAGATGGCCGAACTTTCCTCGCGGATTCGATACTCGTGTATAGGTATAAAAGACATTTTACTCGCATATTCGATTTCCTCGAATGGTCGAACATTCTATAATTATCGAAAGTCTGGAAAATATCGAAAATCTGGGTCTGGGATATTTCAAAAAGTCCGAATTCGTTCGAACTCGAATATTTTGGCTCGAACTCGGGTTGAGTTCTAGTCCATCTCTATACACGACATGTTTCGGGTTCAAACACCCTTTTTCATGTGAAAAAGGGGTATTTAGCCTGAAAAAAAAATCAAAAGTTTCCCTTAGAGCAAAAGCCAAAGTAATACTCTAGGCCTATTTGGACCTATTTGCTGGCCCCAGCACTTTGTGCAATCATGCATGTGGGATACCGTTTGATTCAGAACATGTGAGAGAAATATATTTAGTGGGGGTTTTTTTTACTTGTCAAGTGAGTTTAGGTAGGATTTCTAACTTTGAATAACATTTTTCTTTCCTTTGTTTTGGTGTTCTAAGGAGAACTATGACTATGTCCAGAAATCTGCATGAATGTATGAAAAGATTTTCAATAAAAGATCTTATCATTTAAAATGGTGCTATTTTTGCTCCAACCAATCAGATCTTATTTAACATTTGAAAGCTATCATCTGATTGGTTGGGGCAAAATTAGCACCATTTTAAACGATAAGAACTTTTATTGAATAACCCTGAAAGTTTGTGGGTATTTCCACCTGAGGAAGGGGACAAGTTTCCCCCCCCGAAACGTTGCTATATGTTGTGTGGTCTACAACAATTAAAGTTTTATTTGGAGTGCTACTCTCGCTTTTTGCTGTTTCCTGTATCATATATCCATTTAAGGGTTGGATTACCTGGAGGAGTGATCACCCTGTTTTGGATGAGTGCAGAGGATCCTATTGTGAGTTTGCGTATTTCCAAGTTTAATGGATGATTTGTTTGAAAAAAGGGAGGCTGTTCAAAAAACAAACTATTTACTGTATATGCACGTCCCATTTGAAGTTAGTTGATGGCAACATCTCTGTGTACACCCATGAATGTGGCATACTGTTTTGTTCAGGAGAGGTTAGGCTTTCAGATTTGTGTTGGTTTCAAACTTTTGCTACGGTTTTTGTGTGAAATTCACCTTTTTGTTCTGTAGTTTTCTGTAGTCTTTAAATTTTAGGAAAACATGAGAATTTTTTTTTTTCCAATTTGATAAACATCTGTGTCTGGGTATCTGCGTTTTGATCTAAACTTAAACCTTACCTAAAACATATAACAACCTGGGGTATGTAGTTTCTTAAAATGTCTCACATGCAGGGGAACTTTAGTGAAATTCGAGGTTATCTTATGTTAACTTTTAAAAGGGATTATAAATTTCTGAAAATTCTAGAAGGTGCTGTTTTAGTTCCAAGGACAGGGAGTAGGGAATCTACATATGTCCGGTATCATTGTACTCAGAAGATAAGTTTGATTTTGTGCATAAACTTATTTTCTAAAAATAAAATTGCAAGAAATCATTTTTCACCCACAAAAACAAATCAAATCCCCTGCAATATATAATACTACCTACTTACTGAAGGATTTCTGATTGTAAAATTTGCTGAAAACAAGGCAAAATCCTGAAAAAATTCAGGGGACACATAACTTTTACTGGCACAAAACCTAAGGATGAGAGGGCACATAAAATATTATACAGCCTCCTCCCTTCCAATCAACCAATCAGATGGCAGCTCTTTTTTTAATATCTTGTGTCATTTCCTATTGCTCTGAAACCCGCTGAACCATGGTTTGCCATTGATCTTCCCACTACCAAATAGTGGCAGTGGAAAAAAAATCCAGGAAGGAATTAAAGTCTATTTTAGTCATCTCTTTATTATATTACTTTTTCTGCTCAAGAGGCCCATTTAATAAAATGCCCATAATTCAGAAGCTGATCAGGGCCGTTTGTTTAGGAAAAACCACCTACACAATGCTATGGCCCTCTGAGGCCAATAGACCAACTTAAACATAATGGTTCAGTGTCAGTATGCCAATATAACTAGATATAAGTCTCAAATGAACGGGGGTGTGTATGTCAGAAATCAGAAAATCAGAAGAATAACGGTGAAAATATTTTTGTAAATGTTTCAAGTTTGATGAACCAGTTTATTTATTTTTCCATCCTTACTTTGTTTAAGGTTTGTTTCTTGTGACAATGGTGATTGGTAGAGATGTAATGTGGGTTCGATCAGAACCCAGTTTTGAATCGAATCCGAGGGTTTCAAAGTCCCAACCAAACTTTTGGAGCTCCCGAATTTCACGGAACCCGAATTTTTCGAATTTTCATTTTTTATTGAAAATCGAAAGTAGATAATTATCAAAAATCGAAAGTAGAAAATAATCAAAAATAGAAAGTAGACGATTTTCGAAAATCGGAAATCGAAAGTAGATAATAATCGAAAATAGAAAGTAGATGATTTTCGAAAGTCGGAAATGGAAAGTAAATGATTTTCGAAAGTCGAAAGTAGATGATTTTCTAAAATCGAAAGTAGACGATTTTCGAAACTTGAACTTTCGAAAATTCGAAAACGAAACTCAACAGTTTCGAACATATCTAGTGATTGGTGGAATATATGTGTAAACTGTAATGTTGCCCTAAGCACTGCTAATAAACACAAGAATTTTTATTGAAATAAAGTTTTATTGATAAAGTGTCCAACCAATCAGGGCTAGGCCCCACTTACGCGTTTTTTAAGCGTTTGCGCGCGCGTTTTGCGTTCGCGAAATAGCATGCGATTTGGTTATAATGGAAATCGCGGGAACCCAAAAATCCCTGCAATTTCCCATGCGGATGCGATTGCGCATCGGTTTCTTTAACGCATGCGTTCACCATTTTTGGTGCGTTAACGCATGCGTTGCCATAACGGAAAACGGCTAAATCGCATGAGCAAAACACATGCGCAAACGGAAAACGCACAAGAATGGCGCACACAACCGCGTTCAATAACGCACACGATTGCATGCACGATTTAGTGCGCTGTAGTGGGGCCATAGCCTCAATGAGGGGGGATGCCCTCCTGGAGGGACTCTGGCATGCGATGTGAAAGGGACTCTGGCATGCGATGTGAACGGTTAGGGTTGGGTGGGAAGACCCTCCAGATCCCTCGTATGTGCAGTGTTATACTTGGAAATAAACCTTTTGCTGTAGTGTAGGTACCCCCCTCCTAACCCTAACCGCCATGTTAAAATGTTAAAGGACAATTATACTTACCATTTCCCCAATCCACTCCGGCAAAGTACCCAGGGTGAAGACCTAAAACGCTAAGTCCTCACCTCTGGGTACTTTACAAAAGACCTGAAGTACTTACTTGTAATCTCCCTCGTCGCTCCGGTCGCATCCTCCCCACTGGCACTGTCAGTGACAGTCCGGGAGGCAGCCAATGGGAAGACACGCCTCCTTGCAGAGCGTGTCTTCCCATTGGCTGCCTCGCGACCTGTCACTCAAAGGACTTAGCGTTTTAGGTCCTCACCCTGGGTACTTTGCAGGAGTGGGGGGAAAGGAACGAGGGGGAGGTGAGTATAATTGTCCTTTAAGAAAGTTCCCAGAAATGCACTTACCAAGCTTCGTTCCCTCGGCTAAATCAATAGCCAGCAGCGGTGTCAGCAGCGATGTCTGTGATTGGCTGACTTGCAGCCAATCACAGACACGGCTGCTGGTCAGGCCCCTAATGATACTTCATTCCTGGAAGTAATGGACCAAAATCAATACTCATATGTCAGATTGATTATAATATTGGCCCAGTGTATGGACACCTTTCGTCCCAAGCTTCATCTGCACACAACTTAATATGCCCTGGAAAGCCAAATCCCAGTGTTGGGTGCAGATTTATTCTGTTGATGTTTCAAGTGCTACAATGAATTCCCAACCACTAATTTAAGTTATTCATTTCCACAGACAAAGCAACATTTCCACTGTTTTGCTTCCAGTTTGAAGTTTAAGGAAGCAATGTTATATCTAGAGAAAATGACTGTCCTTTAAAAGTTCAATCTTTTACGTCCTTGTTCTGGAAATGTCGGTAAAGGAATTTTCACAAAATATTCAAAACTAACAAAAGAGCAAGTGATTTCTCACTTCTGTTATTTACACTTCAGTCAAGCTCACGTAAGTTGTAAGAAACCATTGGGCTTAATTAATTGTGCCCGTGTTCTAATTCTGCCTCAACCAATCAGATGATATCTTGTTACTCGTTTACTACAGTTAGAAAACATTTTATGACATCTGATTGGTTGCTGAAAATCAAGAACATGGGCAAAAATGTTGACCTCTTATATTAAATAAGCCCCTATCCAAGAGTCTTCTCATTGACCTAAAGTTCTACATTCTTTGCAAACTTTACTTGTTAGGATTATCGCTAAAATAGACTTCCAATGGTATTCTGAGGGCTAAAGGGATATTTTTATTGGTATAAAGACCCCTCAGAGAACCATCTTACAACTACCAAGAAAACCCCTTTAAACCGATTGTCTGCTGGTATTGGTTTTCAGGGGGCTCACCAATTCCTGTTAATAATGTTAACCAAACTGACACCATCTGACACCTCTGGATCAACTGTTAGGTAGGGTTAAAAAAAAAAAAAGGGAATAGGTTGGACTTGATGGACGAATGTCTTTATTCAACCTTAATTACTATGTTACTATGTTACTATGTTACTATCTGAGGGTCTTACTACAAGAGAAAACCTTCATAAATGATCTGCCATTGAAACTATATTTGGGGTGAGTTCAGCCCTTTAACCCCAACAAGGACTAATTCAAACAACAATAGTTACATTTACTGTAAAATAATCCATGCGATACATTACCTACAATCTAGAATGGAATTTGAAGAGTTAACCACCTGGGAACTTATTAGGCTAATTACTTACCTCTACAGGAGCAGATTCTCTAAGGGAAAAATAAATACCCTTATTAATGTTAAAATTACTGTAATTAAGGATTGAGATTGGCTCCTGTCCCTCACCGTACAATCAGAGCTGATGGTATATAAATACTCAGATGTATAATACTGGTAGATCTCTCCATGCACCAACAACTACAGTATACGTGGTGAGTCCATGAAATATCCATAGCTAAGGGTTAACCATCATTTATATATACATAGCTTAAACTAGATAATGTTAACCCATTGGTGCTCAACTAGGAAATAACAATCTGATACGAGAAAATAGCTTTGGCTGGGCATAGCGTATATGAGTTGTATGTCAGTTTTATGTCTAATTTGTATGTAGTGTATGTTCTGTATGTAGTGTATGTTCTGTATGTGCTGTATGTTCGTGTATGTTCTGTATGTTCTGCATGTAGTGTATGTTCTGTATGTACTGTATTTTCACTGGAATTGGACAATTTATAAAGCTTACATACATCCTGGCAAAGAACAATTCATATTTATAAAGCATTGAGTCTGAGTTGGAGACACTGCATTAGTGGGCACATCTCTAGCCTGGAAATAGGTTCTATAACTCACTGGAAGGTGTCAGTACATTACTATTCCCCATGGTGGGTTTCCCAATACTAATAACTGTCCAGGGGGTGTTGGACTATTTATAGGACACTGGAAGGTGTCAGTACATTACTATTCCCCATGGTGGGTTTCCCAATACTAATAACTGTCCAGGGGGTGTTAGACTATTTATAGGACAAACTGGAAGGTGTCAGTACATTACTATTCCCCATGGTGTGGTTTCCCAATACTAATAACTGTCCAGGGGGTGTTGACCTATTTATAGGACACTGGAAGGTGTCAGTACTACTTTCACTATTCCCCCATGGTGGTTTCCCAATATAATACTCCAGGGGGTGTTAGACTATTTATAGGACACTGGAAGGTGTCAGTACATTACTATTCCCCTGGTGGGTTTCCCAATAATAACTGTCCAGGGGGTGTTAACTATTTATATAGGACACGCTGGAAGTGTGTCAGTACATTACTATTCCCCATGTGGGTTTCCCAATACTAATAACTTCCAGGGGTGTTAGACTATTTATAGTACACTGAAAGGTGTCAGTACATTACTATTCCCCATGGTGGGTTTCCCAATATAATAACTGTCCAGGGGGTGTTAGACTATTATAGGACACTGGAGGTGTCAGTACATTACTATTCCCCATGGTGGGTTCCCAATACTAATAACTGTCCAGGGGTGTTAGACTATTTATAGGACACTGGAAGTGTCAGTACATTACTATATTCCCCATGGTGGGTTTCCCATACAAATAACTGTCCAGGGGGTGTTAGACTATTTATAGGACACTGGAGAGGTGTCAGTACATTACTATTCCCCATGGGTTTCCCAATACTAATAACTGTCCAGGGGTGTTAACTATTATAGGACACTGGAAGGTGTCAGTACATTACTATTCCCCATGGTGGGTTTTCCCAATACAATAACTGTCCAGGGGGTGTTAGACTATTTATAGGACACTGGAAGTGTGTCAGTACATTACTATTCATTCCCCATGTGGGTTTCCCAATACTAATAACTGTCCGGGGGTGTTAGACTATTTATAGGACACTGGAAGGTGTCAGTACATTACTATTCCCCATGGTGGGTTTCCCAATACTAATAACTGTCCAGGGGGTGTTAGACTATTTATAGGACACTGGAAGGTGTCAGTACATTACTATTCCCCATGGTGGGTTTCTCAATACTAATAACTGTCCAGGGGGTGTTAGACTATTTATAGGACACTGGAAGGTGTCAGTACATTACTATTCCCCATGGTGGTTTCCCAATACTAATAACTGTCCAGGGGTGTTAGACTATTTATAGAACACTGGAAGGTGTCAGTACATTACTATTCCCCATGGGTTTTCCCATAATAATACTGTCCAGGGGTGTGTGACTATTTATAGGACACTGGAAGGTGTCAGTACATTACTATTCCCCATGGTGGGTTTTCCCAATACATAATAACTGTCCAGGGGGTGTTAGACTATTTATAGGACACTGGAAGGTGTCAGTAATTACTATTCCCCATGGGGGTTTCCCAATACTAATAACTGTCCAGGGGTGTTAGACTATTTATAGGACACTGGAAGGTGTCAGTACATTACTATTCCCATGGTGGGTTTTCCCAATACTAATAACTGTCCAGGGGTGTTAGACATTTATAGGACACTGGAAGGTGTCATACATTACTATTCCCCATGGGGGTTTCCCAATACTAATAACTCGTCCAGGGGGTGTTAGACTATTTATAGGACACGGAAGGTGTCAGTACATTACTATTCCCCATGGTGGGTTTCCCAATACTAATAACTGTCCAGGGTGTTTAGACTATTTATAGGACACTGGAAGGTGTCAGTACATACTATTTCCCATGGGGTTCCCAATACTAATAACTTCCAGGGGTGTTAGACTATTTATAGGACACTGGAGGTGTCAGTACATTACTATTCCCCATGTGGGTTTTCCCAATACTAATAACTGTCCAGGGGGTGTTAGACTATTTATAGGACACTGGAAGGTGTCAGTACTTACTATTCCCCATGGGGGTTTCCCAATACTAAAACTGTCCAGGGGGTGTTAGACTATTTATAGGACACTGGAAGGTGTCAGTACATTACTTTCCCCATGGTGGGTTTCCCAATACTAATAACTGTCCAGGGGGTGTTAGAACTATTTATAGACACTGGAAGGTGTCAGTACATTACTATTCCCCATGGTGGGTTTCCCAATACTAATACTGTCCAGGGGGTGTTTGACATTTATAGGACACTGGAAGGTGTCAGTACATTACTATTCCCCATGGGGTTTCCCAATACTAATAACTGTCCAGGGGTGTTAGACTATTTATAGGACACTGGAAGGTGTCAGTACATTACTATTCCCCATGGTGGGTTTCCCAATACTAATACCTGTCCAGGGGGTGTTAGACTATTTATAGGACACTGGAAGGTGTCAGTACATACTATTCCCCGGGTGGGTTTCCCAATACTAATAACTGTCCAGGGGGTGTTAGACTATTTATAGGACACTGGAAGGTGTCAGTACTTACTATTCCCCATGGTGGGTTTCCCAATACTAATAACTGTCCAGGGGGTGTGTTAGACTATTTATAGAGCACTGGAAGTGTAGTACATTACTATTCCCCATGGTGGGTTTCCCAATACTATAACTGTCCGGGGGTGTTAGACTATTTATAGGACACTGGAAGGTGTCAGTACATTACTATTCCCCATGGCGGGTTTTCCCAATACTAATACCTGTCCGGGGGTGTTAGACTATTTATAGGACACTGGAAGGTGTCAGTACATTACTATTCCCCATGGTGGGTTTCCCAATACTAATAACTGTCCAGGGGTGTTAGACTATTTATAGGACCTGGAAGGTGTCAGTACATTACTATTCCCCATGGTGGGTTTCCCAATACAATAACTGTCCAGGGGGTGTTAGACTATTTATAGGACACTGGAAGGTGTCAGTACATTCTATTCCCCATGGTGGGTTTCCCAATACTAATAACTGTCCAGGGGTGTTAGACTATTTATAGGACACTGGAAGGTGTCAGTACATTACTATTCCCCATGGTGGGTTTCCCAATACTAATAACTGTCCAGGGGGTGTTAGACTATTTATAGGACACTGGAAGGTGTCAGTACATTACTATTCCCCATGGTGGGTTTCCCATGACAAATAACTGTCCAGGGGGTGTTAGACTATTTATGGACACTGGAAGTGTCAGTACATTACTATTCCCCATGGTGGGTTTCCCAATACTAATACTTCCAGGGGTGTTGACTATTTAATAGGACACTGGAAGGTGTCAGTACATTACTATTCCCCATGGTGGGTTTCCCAATACTAATAACTGTCCAGGGGTGTTGACTATTTATAGGACACTGGAAGGTGTCAGTACATTACTATTCCCCATGGTGGGTTTCCCAATACAATAACTGTCCAGGGGTGTTAGAACTATTATAGGACACTGGAAGGTGTCAGTACATTACTATTCCCCATGGTGGGTTTCCCAATACTAATAACTGTCCAGGGGGTGTTAGACTATTATAGGACACTGGAAGGTGTCAGTACATTACTATTCCCCATGGTGGGTTTCCCAATACTAATAACTGTCTCAGGGGTTGTTAACTATTTATAGGACACGGGAAGGTGTCGGTACATTACTATTCCCCATGGTGGGTTTCCCAATACAATAACTGTCCAGGGGTGTTAGACTATTTATAGGACACTGGAAGGTGTCAGTACATTACTATTCCCCATGGTGGGTTTTCCCAATACAATAACTGTCCAGGGGGTGTTAGACTATTTATAGGACACTGGAAGGTGTCGGTACATTACTATTCCCCATGGTGGGTTTCCCAATACTAATAACTGTCCAGGGGTGTTAAACTATTTATAGGACACTGGAAGGTCGGTACATACTATTACTCCCCATGGTGGGTTTCCCAAACAAATAACTGTCCGGGGGTGTTAGACTATTTTATAGGACACTGGAAGGTGTCAGTACATTACTATTCCCCATGGTGGGTTTCCCATACTAATAACTCTCCAGGGGGTGTTAGACTATTTATAGGACACTGGAAGGTGTCAGTACATTACTATTCCCCATGGTGGGTTTCCCATACTAATAACTGTCCAGGGTGTTTAGACTATTATAGGACACTGGAAGGTGTCAGTACATTACTATTCCCCATGGTGTTTTTCCCAATACTAATAACTCTCCAGGGGGTGTTAGACTATTTATAGGACACTGGAAGGTGTCGGTACTTACTATTCCCCATGGTGGGTTCCCAATACTAATAACTGTCCAGGGGGTGTTAGACTATTTATAGGACACTGAAGGTGTCAGTACATTACTATTCCCCATGGTGGGTTTCCCAATACTAAAACTGTCCAGGGGGTGTTAGACTATTTATGGACACTGGAAGGTGTCAGTACATTACTATTCCCCATGGTGGGTTTTCCAATACTAATAACTGTCCAGGGGGTGTTAGAGCTATTTATAGGACACTGGAAGGTGTCAGTAACTACTATTCCACTATTCCCCATGGTGGGTTTCCCAATACAAATACCTGTCCAGGGGTGTTAGACTATTTATAGTACACTGGAAGGTGTCAGTACATTACTATCCCCATGGTGGGTTTCCCAATACTAATAACTGTCCAGGGGGTGTTAGACTATTTATAGAACACTGGAAGGTGTCAGTACATTACTATTCCCCATGGTGGGTTTCCCAATACTTATAACTGTCCAGGGGGTGTTAGACTATTTATAGGACACTGGAAGGTGTCAGTACATTACTATTCCCCATGGTGGGTTTCCCAATACTAATAACTGTCCAGGGGGTGTTAGACTATTTATAGGACACTGGAAGGTGTCAGTACATTACTATTCCCCATGGTGGTTTTCCAAGAAATAACTGTCCAGGGGGTGTTAGACTATTTATACACTGGAAGGTGTCAGTACATTACTATTCCCCATGGTGGGTTTCCCAATACTAATAACTGTCCAGGTGTTAGACTATTTATAGGACACTGGAAGTGTCAGTACATTACTATTCCCCATGGTGGGTTTCCCAATACTAATACTGTCAGGGGGGTGTTAGACTTTATTGACACTGGAAGGTGTCAGTACATTACTATTCCCCATGGTGGTTTTCCCATACTAATAACTCTCCAGGGGTGTTAGACTATTTATAGGACACGGAAGGTGTCAGTACATTACTATTCCCCATGGTGGGTTTCCCAATACTAATAACTGTCCAGGGGGTGTTAGACTATTTATAGGACACTGGAAGGTGTCATACAATACTATTCCCCATGGTGGTTTCCCAATACTAATAACTGTCCAGGGGGTGTTAGACTATTTATAGGACACTGGAAGGTGTCAGTACATTACTATTCCCCATGGTGGGTTTCCCAATACTATAACTGTCCGGGGGTGTTAGACTATTTATAGGACACTGAAGGTGTCAGTACATTACTATTCCCCATGGGGGTTTTCCCAATACTATAACTGTCCAGGGGGTGTTAGACTATTTATAGGACACTGGAAGGTGTCAGTACATTACTATTCCCCTGGGGTTTTCCCAATACTAATAACTCTCCAGGGGGTGTTAGACTATTTATAGACACTGGAAGTGTCAGTACATTACTATTCCCCATGGTGGGTTTCCCAATACTAATAACTGTCCAGGGGTGTTAGACTATTTATAGGACACTGGAAGGTGTCAGTACATTACTATTCCCCATGGTGGGTTTTCCCATACTAATAACTGTCCAGGGGTGTTAGACTATTTATAGGACACTGGAAGGTGTCAGTACTTTCTATTCCCCATGGTGGGTTTCCCAATACAATACTGTCCAGGGGGGTGTTAGACTATTTATAGGACACTGGAAGGTGTCAGTACATTACTATTCCCCATGGTGGGTTTCCCAATACTAATAACTGTCCAGGGGTGTTTAGACTTTTATAGGACACTGGAAGGTGTCAGTACATTACTATTCCCCATGGTGGGTTTCCCAATACAAATAACTGTCCAGGGGGTGTTAGACTATTTATAGGTCACTGGAAGTTGTCAGTACATTACTATTCCCCATGGTGGGTTTCCCAATACTAATAACTCTCCAGGGGGTGTTCGACTATTTATAGGACACTGGAAGGTGTCAGTACATTACTATTCCCCATGGTGGTTTCCCAATACTAATAACTGTCCAGGGGGTGTTAGTCTATTTATAGGACACTGGAAGGTGTCAGTACATTACTATTCCCCATGGTGGGTTTCCCAATACAAATAACTGTCCAGGGGGTGTTAGACTATTTATAGGACACTGGAAGGTGTCAGTACATTACTATTCCCCATGGTGGGTTTCCCAATACTAATAACTGTCCAGGGGGTGTTAGACTATTAATAGGACACTGGAAGGTGTCAGTACATTACTATTCCCCATGGTGGGTTTCCCAATACTAATAACTGTCCAGGGGGTGTTGACTATTATAGGACCTGAAGGTGTCAGTACATTACTATTCCCCATGGGGTGTTTCCCAATACTAATAACTGTCCAGGGGGTGTTAGACTATTTATAGGACACTGGAAGGTGTCGGTACATTACTTTTCCCCATGGTGGGTTTCCCAATACTAATAACTGTCCAGGGGGTGTTAGACTATTTATAGGACACTGGAAGGTGTCGGTACATTACTATTCCCCATGGTGGGTTTCCCAATACTAATAACTATCCAGGGGTGTTAGACTATTTATAGGACACTGGAAGGTGTCGGTACATTACTATTCCCCATGGTGGGTTTCCCATAAAAATAACTGTCCCGGGGGTGTTAGACTATTATAGGCACCTGGAAGGTGTAGTACATTACTATCCCCATGGTGGGTTTCCCAATACTAATAACTCTCCAGGGGGTGTTAGACTATTTATAGGACACTGGAAGGTGTCAGTACATTACTATTCCCCATGGTGGTTTCCCAATACTAATAACTGTCCAGGGGGTGTTAGTCTATTTATAGGACACTGGAAGGTGTCAGTACATTACTTTCCCACATGGTGGGTTCCCAATACTAATACTCTCCAGGGGTGTTTAGACTATTTATAGAGCACTGGAAGTGTCGGTACATTACTATTCCCCATGGTGGGTTTCCCAATACAAATAACTGTCCAGGGGGTGTTAGACTATTTATAGGACACTGGAAGGTGTCAGTACATTACTATTCCCCATGGTGGGTTTCCCAATACTAATAACTGTCCAGGGGGTGTTAGACTATTTATAGGACACTGGAAGGTGTCAGTACATTACTATTCCCCATGGTGGGTTTCCCATCTACTATAACTGTCCAGGGGGTGTTAGACTATTTATAGGACACTGGAAGGTGTCAGTACATTACTATTCCCCATGTGGTTTCCCAATACAAATAACTGTCCAGGGGTGTGTAGACTATTTATAGACACTGGAAGGTGTCAGTACATACTATTCCCCATGGTGGGTTTCCCAATACAAATAACTGTCCAGGGGTGTTAGACTATTTATAGGACACTGGAAGTGTCAGTACATTACTATTCCCCATGGTGGGTTTCCCAATACTAATAACTGTCCAGGGGGTGTTAGACTATTATGACACTGGAAGGTGTCAGTAATTACTATTCCCCATGGTGGGTTTCCCAATACTAATAACTGTGCGGGGTGTTAGACTATTTATAGGACACTGGAAGTGTCAGTACATTACTATTCCCCATGGTGGGTTTCCCAATAAAATAACGTCCGGGGGTGTTAGACTATTATATACACTGGAAGGTGTCAGTACATTACTATTCCCCATGGTGGGTTTCCAATAAATAACTATCCAGGGGGTTTAGACTATTTATAGGGACCTGAAAGGTGTCAGTACTTACTATTCCCCATGGTGGGTTTCCCAATACTAATACTGTCCAGGGGGTGTTAGTCTATTTATAGGACACTGGAAGGTGTCAGTACATTACTATTCCCCATGTGGGTTTCCAATACTAATAACTGTCCGGGGGGTGTTAGACTATTATAGGACACTGGAGGTGTCAGTACATTACTATTCCCCATGGTGGGTTTCCCAATATTAATAACTATCCAGGGGTGTTAGACTATTTATAGGACACTGGAAGGTGTCAGTACATTACTATTCCCCATGGTGGGTTTCCCAATACTAATAACTGTCCAGGGGTGTTGACTATTATAGGACACTGGAGGTGTCAGTACATTACTATTCCCCCATGGTGGGTTTCCCAATACTAATAACGTTCAGGGGGTGTTAGACTTTTATAGGACACTGGAAGGTGTCGTACATTACTATTCCCATGGTGGGTTCCCAATACTAATACTACCCAGGGGGTGTTAGACTATTTATAGGACACTGGAAGGTGTCAGTACATTACTATTCCCCATGGTGGGTTCCCAATACTAATAATTCCAGGGTGTTAGACTATTTATAGGACACTGGAGGTGTCAGTACTATAATATTCCCCATGGGGGTTTCCCATACTAATAACTGTCCAGGGGTGTTAGACTATTTATAGGACACTGGAAGGTGTCATTACATTACTATATCCCCATGGTGGGTTTCCCCAATACAAATAACTGTTAGATCTTCAGATTTTTCGAGTTTTTGTTTTCGCTATTTTACAATAAATCTCCATTTTTTATAATACAGTGATAATAACACAAATCGCCTTTGAAAGTTTGGCTTTAAACTGTGATATTATCCCTCCTTATAAATATGGCCCCCTGGAATCTATCTTATAATAATTGGCTTAGCTGGAGCACAACATGAAAGTAATTTTGAAAGTTTTTGGTGAGGAGAGACCTTGACCTCAGTATTAATCCAGGACTTGGAGTAGAGAAGATTAAGCAAGAATATTCAAGGTTTAAAACCAAGCCCAAGGCAGGCAGAATGAGAACAAGGCCAACAGATTAACATCGAAACCATGTTTGGAAGCAGAACTAAGGATAGGACTGGACCGGAGGAAAAGCATAAAGGGAAAATGGGGTACTATACCAACTGTACAATAAAACATCTCTAAAATCAATGGGGGGGGGAAAAAAATGACACTTTTATTGTTTTTAAAGGGAAGTTTTAAAGGAATTCAATGTAAAATAGCATTATTTTTAAAATTCTTACAGGGAGATTCAAAAAAGTTCTTATCGTTTAAAGGGTGCTACTTTGCCCCAACCATCAGAACTATTTAACATTTGAAAGCTAACATCTGATTGGTTGGGGCAAAATTAGCACCATTTTAACATAAGAACTTTTATTGAATAACCCTGTTAGTTATATAATGTCCCTGTTGTTGACATTAGTGAGCTGACATTTCAGGTTCTAATGGTCCTTCTTCTTCCCGAATGCACTCTACCTTGGAATGTTCCTAACAGTAATTTCTACTGATTGGCTGTTGGATGGGTCAAAAATGCTCAGATCTCTACTGACCAACTGAATTAACCAGCACTGGGTCAAGGGCAAGACCATAACAGTCTCTATTAGGGGTCCTGCAAATACTGATCTTTATTCTCAAAGCATATGTATTTGCACTTTAACTTTAATTCATTTTGAGCCTTTTACATTCTCTTAAGACTTTTAATGATTGCTTGTTTGATTCTACCACTTATTTTGTTTTTACCTTTATAGAAACTGTAACAACAAGATGCAAAACTCTACAAACGTCTTTCTTACCCTTCAGTGAATAAAGTTGGGGTTTGGCGAGATGACGTCTATAAAATATCTCTATTGTGTCTTGGTTATTGTTTGGCAAGTTCTGATTATTTTATTCAATAGTGCTGTTATCACTGTGATCATTTTGAACAGGACATTACGAAACCAATGCACATCTTCATTTCTACATTGTGTTTTAATGGACTATTTGGTAGTTTTTTCCTTTTACCCAAGTCTCTTTATAACTTACTTCAAGATGTCCAAACCATCTCCTATGTTGTTGCATTGTACAGACTTTGCAGTAAATATTATGGTGAGTGTGAGATGACCATTCTGGCAGTGATGGGGTTGATCGGTATGTGAGTATCTGTAACCTCTGAGATATAACACCATCATGTCTATAACACAGTCTACAAACTCATGCTGGGGTGGCTTGCTGTATCCTTCTTCTTGATAACTATTCACATTATACGACCATCAGACTCCCTTGTGTGGCTCGGTCATTCTAAAGATCTACTGTGACAACTTGTCAGTTGTGAGACTCTCCGTGTTGATACGACTGTGAACAATATATATGGTATTTTTATTATTGTTGAATACTGGTGACTAATGCCACTGTTGGTCTTCATCTCCTATGTTGAAATTCTAAGAGTGGTGTTCAAGATCTTCAAAGGACTTCAATCCAAAGCCTTGCAGACCTGTGCTCCTCACCTCATCTCCATCACAAACTATCTCATTGACGTGCTCTTTAATTGTTTCTTTACAGATTTACACCTACAAACTCCCTTACGCACCCTCAGGGTATTTAGTGTCAGTGAATTTTCTTGTGGTACCTCCATTCTTAATCCTCTATTTATGGTTTTAAAATACAAGAAATTAGAACAAAAATATTTAAACTTGTTTTACAAAAAACTTGTCTACTTTAAAATGCTTTCATCTCACTGCCAGCTCCTAAAAATACCTATCACTACTGTAAGTAGGATAGGCCAATTACCTAATTACCTTTAGTATCATACGCGAATTAGAAATTCATTGAGTTTGAGGTTGAGGAGAAGATGAGAAAAGAAAAAGAAGGCAAAGACAAGTAAAAATAAGGCTCAGGTTGGTATCCTGTGATGGCCAAAGCATTCCTGTTCATTTGAGAGCAGTAATCAGATTTTTTAAAGCCTTTCAAGCCCTTCTCAGATTCACCCAGGATATTAAATTGAGCATCATTTTAAACAACCTTTGCCAAATCTGGGCAACACTAGTCATTACAGTTTGTAACGTTGTTATCTCCAGAGCATGCAAGTAAAATGTAACCCATGAGTTAAAGCATTGAATGTAAAGAGACAAACTAATTATACTGTAAACTAAAATAAAAGTTCAGCAACACTAACATTAAAGGATAAGTGCACTGTAAAATCAAGTTATGTTCATTTGGAAGCTGCAGCTTTAAAAAAACTGTTGCCATATTTTTTTTTCCTCTATCCCTCCAGAGCCTAGCTCTTTGTGTCTTGGAAGTTGCTGACATCTTGTTACTGGTTTGCTGAATGTTAAGCTCCGCCCCTCGTAGATTTCCTCTGTTTTCTCCGGTTTGAGCCTCAAACAGTATGCCTGTGAGTTCCGTGCACTCTCCTGTTTAGGCCTCAAACAGTAATGCCTGTGCGTTCCGTGCACCTCCCTGCTTGAGCCTCAACGTAATGCCTTTGAGTTCCTCGTGCACTCTCCTGCTTTGAGCCTCACACGTATGCCTGTGAGTTCCGTGCACTCTCCTGCTTAAGCCTCAAACAGTAATGCCTGTGAGTTCCGTGCACTCTCCTGCTTAAGCCTCAAACAGTAATGCTTGTGAGTTCCGTGCACTCTCCTGCTTGAGCCTCAAACATTAATGCCTGTGAGTTTCCGTGCACTCTCCTGCTTAGCCTCAACAGTAATGCCTGTGAGTTCCGTGCACTCTCCTGCTTAAGCCTCAAACAGTAATGCTTGTGAGTTTCCGTGCACTCTCCTGCTTGAGCCTCAAACAGTAAAGGCCTGTGAGTTCCTTGCACTCTCCTGGTTGAGCCTCAAACATAATGCCTGTGAGTTCCGTGCACTCTCCTGCTTGAGCCTCAAACAGTAATGCCTGTGAGTTCCGTGCACTCTCCTGCTTAAGCCCCAAACAGTAATGCCTGTGAGTTCCGTGCACTCTCCTGCTTAAGGCCTCAAACATTAATGCTTGTGAGTTCCGTGCACTCTCCTGCTTGAGCCTGCAAACAGTAATGCCTGTGAGTTCCGTGCACTCTCCTGCTTAAGCCTCAAACAGTAATGTTTGAGTTCCGTGCACTCTCCTGCTTGAGCCTCAAACAGTAATGCTTGTGAGTTCCGTGCACTCACCTGCTGTGAGCCTCAAACAGTAATGCCTGTAGTTCCGTGCACTCTCCTGGTTGAGCCCTCAAACAGTAATGCCTGTGAGTTCGTGCACTCTTCCTGCTTGAGCCTCAACAGTAATGCCTGTGAGTTCCCGTGCACTCTCCTCTTAAGCCTCAAACAGTAATGCCTGTGAGTTTCCTCGTGCACTTCCTCCTGGTTGAGCCTCAAACATAATGCCTGTGAGTTCCGTGCACTCTCCTGCTTGAGCCTCAAACAGTAATGCCTTGAGTTCCGTGCACTCTCCTGCTTGATCCTCAAACAGTAATGCCTGTGAGTTCCGTGCACTCCCTGTTGAGCCTCAAACAGTAATGCCTGTGAGTTCCGTGCACTCTCCCTGGTTGAGCCTCAAACAGTAATGCCTGTGGAGTTCCGTGCACTCTCCTGCTTGAGCCTCAAACATTAATGCCTGTGAGTTCCGTGCACTCTCCTGCCTTGACCTCAACAGTATGCTGTGAGTGTCCGTGCACTCCTCCTGCTTAACCTCAAAAGTAATGCTTTGGTTCCGTGCCACTCTCTTTCCCTGGCGAGCCTCACCCAGTATGCCTGTGAGTTCCGTGCACTCTCCTGCTTAAGCCTCAAACGTAATGCCTGTGAGTTCCGTGCACTCTCCTGCTATAAGCCTCAAACAGTAATGCTTGTGAGTTCCGTGCACTCTCCTGCTTGGAGCCTCAAACAGTATGCCTGTGAGTTCCGGGCACTCTCCTGATAAAAGCCCTCAAAAGTAATGCCTGTGAGTTCCGTGGCACCTCCTGCTTATAAGCCTCAAACGTAATGCTTGTGAGTTCCGTGCACTCTCCTGCTTGAGCCTCAAACAGTAATGCCTGTGAGTTCCGTGCACTCTCCTGCTTGAGCCTCAAACAGTAATGCCTGTGAGTTCCGTGCACTCTCCTGCTTGAAGCTCAAACAGTGAATGCCTGTGAGTTCCGGCACTCTCCGGCTTGAGCCTCAACAGTAATGCTTGTGAGTTCCGTCCACTCTCCTGCTTGAGCCTCAAACAGTAATGCCTGCGAGTTTCCGTGCTTTCTCCTGCTTGAGCCTCAAACAGTAATTGCCTTTGTGAGTTCCGTGCACTCTCTGCTTGAGCCTCAAACAGTAATGCCTGTGAGTTCCGTGCACTCTCCTGGTTGAGCCTCAAACAGTAATGCCCTGTGAGTTCCGTGCACTCTCCTGCTTGAGCCTCAAACATTAATGCCTGTGATTCCTGGCACTCTCCTGCTTGTGCCTCAAACAGTATGCCTGTGATTTCCGTGCACTCTCCTGCTTGAGCCCTCAAACGTAATGCCTGTGATTTCCGTGCACTCTCCTGCTTAAGCCTCAAACATAATATGCCTGTGAGTTCCAAGCACTCTCCTGCTTGAGCCTCAACAGTAATGCCTTTGAGTCCGTGCACGTCCCTGCTTAGCCTCAACAGTAATTCCTGTGAATTCCGGCACTCTCCTGCTTGAGCCTCAAACAGAATGCTTGTGAAGTTCCGTGCACTTCTGCTCCTGCTTGAGCCTCTAAACGTAATGCCTGTGAGTTCCGTGCACTCTCCTGCTTGTGGCCTCAAACAGTAATGCCTGTGAGTTCCGTGCACTCTCCTGCTTGTGCCTCAAACAGTAATGCCTGTGATGTTCGTGCACTCTCCTGCTTGAGCCTCAAACATAATGCCTGTGAGTTCCGTGCACGCTCCTGCTTTTGCCTCAAACAGTAATGCCTTGATTTCCGTGCACTCTCCTGCTTGTGCCCTCAAAACAGTAATGCTGTGATTTCCGTGCACTCTCCTGCTTGAGCCTCAACAGTAATGCCTGGTGAGTTCATGCGACTCCACTCTCCTGCTTGTGCCTCAAACGTAATGCCTGTGAGTTCCGTGCACCTCTCCTGCTTGCTAGCCTCAACATAAATGCCTTTGAGTCGTGCACTCTCCTGCTGCTTGAGCCTCAAACCAGTATGCTGTGAGTTCCATGCACTCTCCTGCTTGTGCTCAAACAGTAATGCCTGTGAGTTTCCGTGCACTCTCTCCTGCTTGTGCCTCAATGGTAAGCCTTGAGTTTCCGTGCACTCTCGTGAGCTCAAACAGAAATGCCTGTGAGTTCCGTGCACTCTCCTGCTTGGCCTCAAACAGTAATGCTTGTGAGTTCCTTGCACTCTCCTCTGCTGTGCCTCAAACAGTAATGCCTGTGAGTTCCATGCACTCTCCTCCGCTGAGCCTCAAACAGAATGCCTGTGAGTTCCATGCACTCTCCTGCTTGAGCCTCAAACAGTAATGCCTGTGAGTTCCGTGCACTCCTCTGCTTGATCCTCAAAACGTAATGCCTGTGATTCCGTGCACTCTCCTGCTTGAGACCTCAAACAGTAATGCCGTGATTCCGTGCACTCTCCTGCCTGACCTCCAAACAGTAATGCCTGTGATTCCGTGCACTCTCCTGCTTGATCCTCAAACATGTAATGCCTTGAGTTCCATGCACTCTCCTGCTTGATTCCTCAAACAGTAATTCCTGTGAGTTCCGTGCTCCCTCGTAAAGCCTCAAACAGTATGCCTGTGGAGTTCCGTGCACTCTCCTGCTTGATCCTCAGACATAATGCCTTGAGTATCCGTGCCTCATCTCCTGCTTAGCCTCAACAGTAATGCCTGTGAGTTCCATGCCTCTCCTGGTTGAGCCTCAACAGTAAGTATTGTAAATACATGGATGGTGTCAGATCACACCCACAAAAAACCAATGGATATCCCTAGTAGATAAAGACCAACATCAAAGTGTCATGGGAAATATACACAAGGATGGGAATCTGGAATGAATCTGGGGAACTACTTTTAATTTAACCTGGAGAAAATATGATTCCAGGCCGTGATAAAAGAAATGTATTAGAGCCCATAATGAACTAACGGACAGGCTCTATATTGAACCCCAACTAACCCCTAGCTCTATGGTTATAATTTACATGAAAATCTTAATTAAGACCAAGGAGGATAAAGATGCGTAAAGGTTTAGTTAACATACTCTATGGAGGGAATTGTTACAACCCAATCAGATGTTATAATTTCTGGCTAACCGAGGAGTGACAAAAATAAAATGAAGTTTAAAAAAAAAAACTTGTTTGTGATATTTGTAACCCAATCTCCACGTCTCTTTCATCGATTGTGACTCATGACATTTCCACAATAAAAAAATCTAACAAACCCCAAAAGTTGGCCAACTGACAGAATAGAATAGAAGGGACAGCAGCACGAGGGTGGTAATGTTACAGGATAAATCAACTTCTCAATCAGCTCAATCGGCAGCACAGTTCTGGGCTTCCAGGCTTTTCAAGAAGGTATCAATTTTAGGAGCCTACAATAAAACACTTTTTTTTTGTAATAAAAGCCTTTTTAGGGTCTTCAGGATATTTTATTAATGAATATTACAGATATACCGTGACCTGGATAGATGAATATTACAGATATACCATGACCTGGATGGATGACACAGATTACAGTGCGTGACCTGATGAATAATGAATATTCCAGAAAAAGTACCTGGGTGACCTGGATGATGAATATTACAGAATATACTGTGACCTGAATGGATGAATATTACAGATAACCATGACCTGGATGAATGAATATTACGATTACCATGACCTGGATGGATGAATATTCACATATAGCATGAACCCTGGAGTGAATGAACAGATTACAGATATACCAGTGACCTTGATAGGATGAATATTACAGACTATAACCATACCGTGACCGTGGATAGATGAAGTAGATATAACAGATATACCGACCTGTGCCTGGATAGAGGAATATTACAATATACCATGACCTGGATGGATGATTGGATGATATTTACAGATATACCGTGGACTGGATTATATGAAATATTACATATATAACCATGACCTGGAGAGAATGAATATTACAGATATACCGTGACATGGTGGATTAAATTACAGATATACCAAAAGATATACTGTGACCTGGATGAATGAATATTACGACATACCGTGACCTGGATGGATGAATATTACAGATATACCATGACCTGGATGGATGATATTACAGATATACCATGACCTGGATGAATGAATATTCCAGATATCTGTGACATGGATGGATGAATATTACGATATACCATGACCTGGATGGATGAATATTACAGATATACAATGAACTGGATGAATGAATATTATGATATACCATGACCTGATGAATGGATATTACAGTATAACGTGACCTGGATGAATGAATATTACAGATATACCAGTGACCTGGATGAATGAATATTACAGATATACCGTGAAGAATGATATTCAGATATACCATGACCTGGATGGATAATTACAGATATACCGTGACGAATGAATATACAGATATACCATGACCTGATGGTTAATATTACAGATATACTGTGACCTGGATGGATCAATATTACAGATATACCGTGACCTGGATGAATGAATATTACAGACATACCATGACCTGGATGGATGAATATTACAGATATACCATGACCGGATGGTGAAATTACAGATTACCATGCCTGGATAATTAATTACGATATACCTGACCTGGATGAATGAATATTACAGATATACCATGACCTGGATGAATGAATTTACAGATATACCGTGACCTGGATGAATGAATATTACAGATATACCGTGACCTGGATGAATGAATATTACAGATATAACATGACCTGGATGAATGGATATTACAGATATACCGTGACCTGGATGAACGAATATTACAGATATACTGTGACCTGGATGAATGAATATTACAGATATACCATGACCTGGATGGATGAATATTACAGATATACCATGACCTGGATGGAGGAATATTACAGATATACCATGACCTGGATTAATGAATATTACAGATATACCGTGACCTGGATCGATGAATATTACAGATATACCGTACCTGGATGGATGAATATTACAGATATACCACAACCTGGATGGATGAATATTACAGATATACCACGACCTGGATGAATGAATATTACAGATATACCATGACCTGGATGGATGAATATTACAGATATACATGACCTGGATGGATGAATATTACAGATATACCGTGACCTGTTGAATGAATATTACAGATACACCATGACCTGGAGGATGAATATTACAGATATACCGTGACCTGGATGAATATTACAGATATACCATGACCTGGATGAATGAATATTACAGATATACCGGACTAAATGAATATTACAGATATACCATGACCTGGATGGATGAATATTACAGACATACATGACCTGGATGGATGAATTTCAGATATACCATGACCTGGATGATGAATACCGGCTGGTGAATATTACAGATACACCATGACCTGGTGGATGAATATTACAGATATACCATGACCTGGATAATGAATATTACAGATATACATGACCTGGATGATGAATATTACAGATATACCGTGACCTGGATGAATAAATATTACACTATACCATGACCTGGATGAATGAATATACAGATATACCAGGACCTGGATGAATGATATTACAGATATAACATGACCTGGATGAATGAATATTACAATATACCGTGACCTGGATAAATAAATATTACGATATACCGTGACCTGGATGATAATATTACAGATATACCGTGACTGAATGAATGAATATTACAGATATACCGTGACCTGGATGGATGAATATTACAGATATACCATGACCTGGATGGATGAATATTACAGATATACCACACCGGAGGATGAATTACTATCCAACCTGATGGATGAATATTACAGATACACGACCTGGATGAATGAATATTACAGATATACCATGACCTGGATGGATGAATATTACAGATATACCATGACCTGGATGATGAATATTACAGATATACCGTGACCTGTTGAATGAATATACAGATACACCGACCTGGATAAATGAATATTACAGATATACCATGACCTGGATGGATGAATATCAGATATACCATGACCTGGATGGATGAATATTACAATATACCGTGACCTGGTGAATGAATATTACGATACCAATGACCTGGATGGATGATATTACAGATATACCATGACCTGGATGAATGAATATTACAGATATACCATGACCTGATGGATAATATTACAGATATACTTGACCTGGATGAATGAATATTACGACATACCGTGACCTGGATGATGAATTTACAGAAAAACCGTGACCTGGATGATGAATATTACAGATATACCATGACCTGGATGAATGAATATTACAGATATACCATGACCTGGATGAATGAATATTACAGATATACCTGACCTGATGAAATAATATTACAGATATACCGTGACCTGGATGAATGATATTACAGAATTACAGAACTGGAGAGAATAATATTATATTACCATGACCTGGATGAATGGATATTACAGATAACCGTGACCTGGATGAATGAATATTACAGATATACATTGACCTGATGAATGAATATACAGATATACCATGAAGAATGAATATTACAGATATACCATGACCTGGATGGATGAATATTACAGATATACCGTGACAAATGAATATTACAGATATACCATGACCTGGATGAATGAATATACAGATATCCATGACCTGGATGAATGAATATTACAGATATACCATGACCTGATGAATGAATATTACAGATCACCATACCTGGATGGATGAATATACAGATCCGTGACCTGGATGAATGAATATTACAGATATACCATGACCTGGATGAATGAATATTACAGATATACCGTGACGAATGAATATTACAGATATACCATGACCTGGATGGATGAATATTACAGATATACCGTGACCGATGGATAATATTACAGATATACCATACCGTGACCTGATGAATGAATATTACAGACATACCATGACCTGGATGGATGATATTACAGATATACCAGACCTGGTGGATGAATACCGTGACCGGTTGAATGAATATTACAGATACACCATGACCTGGAATGGATGAATATTACAGATATACCATGACCGGGATAATGATATTACAGATATAACATGACCTGGATGAATGAATATTACAGATATACCGTGACCTGGATGAATAAATATTACATATATACCATGACCTGGATGGATGAATATTACAGATTCCATGACCTGGATGAATGAATATTACAGATATAACATGACCTGGATAATGAATATTACATAAATTCCTACCGATGACTAAATATTACAGATATACCGTGACCTGGATGAATGAATATTACAGATACCGTGAACTGATGATGAAATTACAGATATCCCTGACCTGGATGGATGAATATTACAGATATACCATGACCTGGATGATAATATTACAGATATACCACGACCTGGATGGATGAATATTACAGATATACCACAACCTGGATGGATGAATATTACAGAATATACCACGACCTGGATGAATGAATATTACAGATATACCATGACCTGGATGGATGAATATTACAGATATACCATGACCTGGATGGATGAATATTACAGATAACCACGTGACCTGGTTGAATGAATATTACAGATATACCACACCTGATGAATAATATTCAGATATACCATGACCTGGATGATGAATATTGCATATACCATGACCTGGATGGATGAATAGTACAATAAACCGTGACCTGGTTGAATGAATATACGATACACCTGACCTGGATGGATGAATTACAGATATACCATGACCTGGTGGAATGAATATTACAGATATAATGGACCTGGATGAATGAATATTACAGATACCGTGACCTGGATGGATGAATATTCAGATATACCGTGACCTGGATGATAATATTACAGCGATATATGACCTTGGTGAATGAATATTACAGATATACCATGACCTGGATGAATGAATATTACAGATATACCGTGACTGGATGAATGAATATTACAGATATACCGTGACTGGATGAATGAATATTACAGATATCCAT
This sequence comes from Hymenochirus boettgeri, assembly GCA_019447015.1. Taxonomy (NCBI): domain Eukaryota; kingdom Metazoa; phylum Chordata; class Amphibia; order Anura; family Pipidae; genus Hymenochirus; species Hymenochirus boettgeri. The sequence continues at coordinate 147,099 of JAACNH010000015.1, read as the reverse complement.
GAACTGGTGATGAATATTAAGTATACCATGACCTGGATGAATGATATTACAGATTACCGTGACCTGGATGAATGAATATTACAGATATACCTGACCTGGATGAATGAATATACAGATATACCATGAAGATGAATATTACGATATACCATGACCTGGATGAATGAATATTACAGAATACCATGACCTGGTGAATGAATATTACAGATATACCATGACCTGGATTGAATGAATATTACAGATATACCATGACCTGGATGAATGAATATTACAGATATACCATGACTATGATGAATTACCGATATACCATGACCTGGATGAATGAAATTACAGATATACCATGACCTGGATGATGAATATTACAGATTACCATGACTGGATGGATGAAATATCAGATATACCATGACCTGGATGGATGAATATTACAGATATACTTTAACCTGGATGAATGAATATTGAAGTGGACCGCTTTTAAAGGGTATTAAACTATTACATTTCTAATATATACCTTTAGGGAGCAAAATGTAAAAAAAAAAAAAAATACTTGTCCAATCCTACCTGCATAATGCTCCAGTTAAAAGGGAAAATGTTGTCAATGTCATCAAATGTTGTTGATGTTATCGGTTTCCATTTACTGTAAAGGTAACTGGTAATGGAAAGTTTCCATCTTGCCCGATAGGTCCCAATACTGAGAAATTCAGCAAATTTTATCTGACCTGCTGTCAATGTCACAGCTCTGACTTAAAGGGCAAGTCCAGCCCCAAAATGAAAACTTACATACAGGTAAATCACCCCCCAAAACCTAAACGTAATAGTTTGAAATGTGAAATATATAAGTCTAACCTGAAATCCGCACAATGTCCTGTTTCCCTGTTTCTGCTTCCTGGTTCTTCCATTAGTAACTGTCAGTTATGGATTTGACAGTTGACATCACAGCCAATGACAGAATCATAGCGGCATACAGTAATTAATTCATAGGACAACTATGATATTTCACATATTTTAAAAAGCCATTCTTTCTAAAGATGTCTCATGAGGGTGGAGTTGTCCTTTAAAGCTTTGTCTACTGTGTTTACTGGTTTTTTTTTTCTGTTTACCAGATGCACAATAGGCAATATATCAAACTCAATGTGTTGTTCATATTGATTTCCTTAATGTCTTTATTTCATCGGGTTTTAAAAAATATCTGTACATCTGGAATATTACACTTTACAGCTTATTAATCTGAAAATTGGTAAACCTTTATTAATATCTATAATATTATATTATTATATCTTTATTAATATCCTATATTATTTATATCTATATTATTATACCTATATTATTAATCTATATTTTATCCTATATATTATATCTATATTGTTATACCTACATTATAATGTCTATATTACTATATCATTACATATATATTAATATACTTTCATTATTATATATCATATTATTATAACCTATATTATTATAATCTATATATTATATCATCTATTATATCTATCTTATTATATCTATATTGTTATACCTACATTATTATGTCTTTATTATTATATCTATGAGATTTACCTATATTAATATATCTCATTAATATATCCTATATTATTATATTCACATTATTGACCTATATTATTATATCTATATTATTATACCTATATATTATATCTATATTATTATACCTATATATTATATCTATATATTATACCTATATATTTATATCTATATTATTATACCTATATTATAATCTAGCTATTATACTATATATTATCTATTATTATTATACCTGATATTATATCTATATTTTATATCTATATTATATACTATATTCTCATATCTATATTATTACTCTATATCTATATCTATTTATTATACCTATATATTATAATCTATATTATTATACCTATATATATCTATATCTTATACCTATATTATTATATCTATATTATTATATCTATATATTATCTCTTATATTATTTATATCTATTTATTATATCTATATATTATATCTATATTATTATACCTATATTGTTATATCTATATTATTATATCTATATATGATATTATATTATTATATCTATATTATTAATGTCTATATTTTAATATCTATATTATTATATCTAATTATATACTAATATTATTATACCTATATTGTTATCTCTATATTATTATATCTATATTATTATCTATATTATTATATCTATATTATATACCTATATTGTTATATCTATGTTATTTTATGTGATGCAAAAAAAGTCTTGTGCTCATGTTGTTAAGTGTCGTAGTTTCATCAGTGTCTCTCTGATACACCTTCTATCTCTAACCATTTATATACTGTACAAACACATACTATACTTACCCAGAGCAGCCCTGATCCTCTATATACCCATAAACCGCAGATCACCATAGACTAAAGGGTTAACATTACTAGTTTACTCCTGTGTATGTAAATGATTGTTAACCCTTAGACTCACCATGTGAATGTGCACGGAGAGATCTACCTGTATGTAACTCTGGGTATTTATATACCACTCAGCCCTGCTTGTACAGGAGACTGGAGCCAATCCCATCCTTAATTACAGTAATCCTAATGAATTGTCTAATGAGGTTGGGTTTTTTCCTTAGGGAATCTGTCCTTGCAGAAGTGCAATTAACCTGGTAAGAGACAACGGCAAAAGACAACATCATTCATTCCCGTTTTAATAACTTCTCTAAATTCTTTCGGGCATAACATTACAGATTAATCCCAATCTAGATTTAATCTCGTCCTTACCATCCTCCACTGCCGCCCGTTCCTTCTCGTCCGCCTTGTTTTGGTGGCAATTCTGGTTTTGTCGGCCGTTCTTCCCGTTCATTTCCATAAATATCTGTTTCTTTGTTTATTTCTTTCTGTCAGCCTCTTTCTATTGGTTTCTGGTTTTGGCGGTGCAAATTCTAATCTTGCTGCCTAAAATGTCATCATTATATTTTATGATCCAGGTCTCCATTACCTTGTTTTTTAGAAGTCTGTGATCACAACTCATAGACTGGGGCAATGTTCTCAGGTAAGATACTGACCAGAAGTTGACTGCTTTTAAAGGGGTATTAACTATTTCATTTCTAAATATATACCTTTAGGAACAAATATAAAAAAAAATATAAATAGCAGGTCCACCTCCTACCTGGCGTAATGCTCCAGTAAAATGGGAAATGGAGAGAAGATATTGAATTTAAATATCTTTTAAATTAGTAGGAACAGAACAGTCATTTTCAAATCATAAAAGCTGTAATAAGGGGTGCAAGAAAGCAATTTAACAACTGAAATAGAAAATGAAATAGGAATAGCAGAACCAAAGCAAGGCCAACCACACAATGTTTTTTTACTGTAATTATATTGATAGTAAAAAGATGAGGACTGGAATGTGGGACATTTGTAATGGGGCTGAGATGGTAACAATGTGCTGTCCTGTTCTGTCCCGTCAGTTGTTATTTCTGTTATATGCTTTTTTTCATATGCATGTGTTTTTAAACTGCCACATATAACTACAAGAAAGCTCTTTCTGGAATGTGATGTAATTTCCACCGATCCTACCTCTTGTCTTTTCCTGTTTTCCTCTCTCTGTATAATGAAGCTGCTTTAGAGGTTGGAAGGGAAGTTCCTTTTTTACCTTCAACTTTATTCAGTCACCAATAGGCCTATGTAATAAAGTTCTTATGTTAAAATGGTGTAATTTTTGCCCCAACCAATCAGATGTTCACTTTCAAATGGTAAACTACATCTGATTGGTTGGGGCAAAATATCTTGGTGAGTTCAGCTATCTGACAATATTGCCATCTGTGGTTGTATCTAACTCCGTACAGACTAGGCAGAAAATCCCAGGTGAGCGCAATCACTTTTACAGAAGCTGGAGAAAAAAGAAGAAGGCAAATAATCTGGCTTAAGTCTTAACCATTTTTGTCTGTTATACATTGCAAGACACACCCTATTCCTATAACAAAATATGTTCTAAGAAGGGGTATACAGATATTCCGCTCTCGCTGACAAAGGTCGGGTACAAAATAACTTGTCCATATCAGCAAAGAGCTATGGACCTGATGAAAAACACCACAGGTCCTAATATAGTCGTAGTTCACATTTTATCTAGACCACTATACCCTTATCTGCTCAAAAATCCTTTCTTTCAAAATCATGTGCCCTGATTGGAAAAAAGGTGTCCCTATACCAAACCATGTATTTAAAAGTATAGTTGTTCACAATTCTGTAACTAAAGACCGTGCAGCAACAGGGCTCAGTGGTTAGCACTGATTGCCTGTGCGGCGCTGAAGTCCTAGTTTCGATTCCACCCTTTTGGGGGAACACATCGCAAGGATGGTTGTAATGTTCTCCCCCCCGTGCTTTGCGTGGGGTTTCCTCCTCGGCACGTCCGGTTTCCTCCCCCCGTCACCTCCCC